>LPNX010271085.1:133833-144142 GCA_001517045.1 Pseudotsuga menziesii
TGAGTTTAAGTTGGCATAACTAAATCGTCTAAATGTAGAATGAAACAGTTTTGCATTCCTTCTAAGAATCAATTCTAGTTCATTTAGGACATCACAATTGAGTGTCCTTGACATTGTTATCCTAGGTGCTTTTGGTATATTATCTTTTTGTTATCATGATGAGGAAGACGTAGAAAGTCTTATTATGTATGAACTGAATTTAAGAACGGCCGTTTAGGAAAGATTGCTTCTTAATGCTTAATTTTGTATAGGAAGGTAATACTGCAAAAAGATAATTCTCAAATGATTGTTTACAATGTGCATGAATCTTTCTTAACAAGGTTGCTGCTAATAGATTTGACTCCTCTGTAGTAATAGTGTAAACATAAAAACAAAATCTCTGCACACATTACACCTAGGTACAAGAGGGGCACTACAAAAATCATATGAAAACCCATAATACATATCTTAGAGACTAAATGAAAACCCACGATATATCTCTTAAAGACGAAAGATATCTTTAGATTATATTTCATTTATACAATGAAGAAAATAATATATTTAAAAAATTATTTTTCAAGTTACTTGATGAAAACATTACTCTTATTTCTGTTTATTAATTGATATATCAAAAATAATTATATTATGAGACCATTTGCATATGTTTGTACCATATTTTTTTTATATATCCTCTCCCCTTAAAATGATCCTTACGATTTTTTCATTTCCTTTCTATATAAATTGCTTCTCTAGATGTTACATCGGTTATGTTGATGGCGTAACTAGATACATTCTTAATCTCACCTCGACAATGTGGGATCCCCATTGCACTCCCTCATCCATCTTAGTGTTGTGTGTGTTAGTGCTACCATCAATGATCAAGTGAAATACGATGTTGTCATTGGTATTTTGGTTGATGGCCTTCAATTGCACATGACTCCTACACTACTATATTCCTTATAGTCTTTTGGTCGATGCCCATACTACAACATGAGATTGGAGTATTGGTACCTCCTGAAAGGTAAAAGAAAATGAAGATCTTGAACCCAAAATATTATCTCATCCTGTTGCAATGAGTAAGCTAGCACAACAACACAATCAAGAACATATGAGCCCACCCAAATTAGGTGCCACTTACTACCTTTCATGACTTGGTTTTAGAAGGAAAAAAAAAGAAGACATTTTTAATTTAACTTTGCATAACCAATACTTCCTAAATTCAAGACTTAATTCATTATGAACCCCTAGAAATATATGCCAAAATTTATTTTATTTTGAAATAATCATAAAAAAATTTACTGTTCATTTTTTTGATCACTTTGTTATGTACCTCTATGTCTCATTCTTTTCATACAAGGAATGTGAGATACCTTAACAATTTGGCATGGATCTCTTTTCATTAGAGTGAGACTCTTGCCAATAGTAAGAAAGGTTTCTAGTCAATGAAGAGCTACCTTGTGCAACATGGCAAATCAAGACAAATGCATGTTCCTCTCATGATAACTTACAATTTCCTTACTCCAGTTGACTTATGTTGCTTGCTTGTACCTTTTCTACTTGAAATTGTGAAAAATACACCAAGATTAATGCTTGTTGTTGCATAGCAATATCAACTGTACTATTCAAGTGTGGCTTCACAAACATCTAGCATTTCTTCAATCTCTATGATCTCTTCCTCCTGCTAGGCTCTTTAAAAGAATGATTTTCACTCTTTGCCTCCTATTCGCTACACACAATATACATGTAGCTTTAGTTCTAACTTGGTTCCATTCTACTGTCAAAGAAGAAATTTCTTTGTGACTTTGACAACTGCCCCTCAAACAAGACCAGTGAAACCTTCATCATGCTTTCACCATAATTCATGCTTCACCAATTTTATGCTGGAGGGAAAAGCTCAATGAATTCTAACAATGACATGGAGAAGTAAAACCCTATCCTGGAATGATAAAACAACCAATCTCCTAAGAATCATACACCGTCATATTTTAGTTTAAGGAGACTAAACCAATTACCTAGCCAAGATGTTTATGATGGAACGAGAGCATCCGTGGGTGGAAACGATAACCGGAGGATCAGAAGGCTCACATCTAGGTAAATCTGCACAAGCATGGAAACATAAAGCAATCGGACTATGGTTGGAACTATTTACTGAACTACGTCTCCCACCTCAACCTCTGCCTATGCCTTTGGATAATCCGTTGGTGCAGGTGGTGCCTCTGCCTTAACTGCCTTTGCTATAGCTGCTGCTAATGATGCTTTTGGACGGACTAGTGCTGCTACTGATGATGCTTGGTTGAATTATGTGGTCCATAAGAGAGCCTCGTCAGATGGGATGGACGGGCTTCAGACATATAGGAGAGGAGCTTCTTTGCCCTTGCCTTACCTTTTATATCCATACAATCTAGACACCTCATAGCTAGGCATGTTTGGACCACTTGCCTTTAGGAAGACCTTAGGAGGTACCACTATAGGCAGACCCGGGATGGGATGGAATGGATGGAGGGACGGATGGAACGATGGGGAATTACCTTAAATGCTCTTAGTAATCGACTTGCCTTAAGACAAATGCCAGTTAAACACCTGGATGGAATATTTGTAGCCGACCCCCCACAACACAAGGTTGAATATACACAACACCACATCTATTAACGTTTTTAGAATCCATCGGAACTACCAACAGGACTTATATCTTCTTTAAGCTATAGGGCGGGATGGCAATGGCCATTGGGATTGGGATGGGTCATTAGCCAAGAGGGGTTACCTTTAGCAGAGATATATCGTGTGGAACTCCCAGATTTATTCTCAACGGCCTTAACTTAAGAAACCATGGCGGCTAGATGATGGATGGCAAGGGTAGTGATAGCATACCCATATCTAGCTCCAGGCACAGGTGAAGCATACGTAGCAGATCTATATCTAGACTCCGGATCCAGATGCTCATGGCGTAGAGTCTACTGCGACTTCCTGGAATTGAGACTTTCACTGGGACCAACCTACAAGCAAGTGACCTAACCCCACCTCTACTCACAGATTATACTTACTAACTCTACCTACAAGCCAGTTAGCTAACCTACAAGCCATACATCCAAGCAAGTTCCCCTTATACTTAACATCTAAGCAATAGTTCATTGATGATAAGCCAGTATAGTAAGGCGGTTCATTCTAGTTCCAGCTAGTCCTCCCCTACTATTAATATAAGGGCTCTAAAGTGGTTCATGCGCCCAGTACATTCTAATTTGTACTTCATATCTCTCTATCTATAGAAAGAGGGCCCTACTATTAATTAAAGCCCTACTATTATTATAAGGGGTGATGTTTGAATAATCTTAATGGTAGAAAATGATCTGTGGTGAATGAGTGAATGTTCCCTGAAGATTGGTGCAACCCCGAAAAGTAGGATATTACTTGCCATTAGAGATAAACAATCTATGATCATTCTTAAGGGTTGGAGTATGATGCTATGATGGTAGTAAAATCGCATCAGAGAACGCACAAAGGGCTTCTAAGAACGCTTGAAATACATGCCTTCTAGCCATAGTTAAGGCTTATCCAGCTTGGTGACTGTCCCTGCTCTATAATATAACAGCTAGAGGCCGGGACACACACTAGAGGCCCAGAGCGTGATCCCCTTACATTACCGCATCCCATTCCATAGAGATAGGATTGGTAATTTATATATAAAATGTCCAATTAATAGAGATAAAGTTGGTCATTTGCCTAATAAACGGATAATCTCTAGAGGAGGTGCTCGACCAAAGGGAGAGGGGGTGAGGGGGTGAAAATAGAATAATATCATATACAAAGAGATATTTCATTATATATGTAATGACGCTTTTCCTTGGCCTGAGTTGGTTTCTAAAAATCAATGTGATAAAAAGCAAGGTAAGGGTCTGCTGATAGGGCCGTAAAAGAGAATCTATGTCTGTTAGGTGGGTGAGTGAAAGGTAAGGGAAGGTTCTGATAGCGGTCCCTCCAAAGCCCTAATGGTATAGAGCTGGTCACTAAGTAGATTCTTTTCTGGCAGGTGGGTGTGTTTCCACGGTAAGTTCTAAATAGGTGACTTACTAAAAGAATTCCAGGTCTAGGGCTGGCTACAGATCTCCTTGTTCGTGCAGGTAAATAGAAACCAAGGGAAGGGATTAGGCCATACCTGACATCTACTTTCTTTCGTATTGCTGTCTGGATCATCAGCACACAAGAATGATCAATCAGATAAGCCCTCTTCAACTGCTGAAAGCCGCTGGGAAACACCCATACAGCCTCCTTCCTACCGCTACTACCACTTCACGCCCCTGGATTTGGAACGAGCACCGATTTGGGAATGAGCGCAAATAACGGGCCTGTTTATTGAGGAGCCCTAAATAGGACGCGTGCTTTTGAAAGAGCCTTGGTTAAAAGAGCTTGGTCAAAATACCTGGTTGAAAGAGGAGGAGCAAGAGCATTACAAGCCTTAGTTTAAGGAGCAGTTCCCAGAGCATTACCAAGAGAATTCCCAGGGTCATTTATAAATGTATCAAAAATTAAGGCCTCAAAATGAGGTTTAGTGTGCGATAGGGGATTATGCCATTACGATAGTCAAATAACATTAGAGAGCACGCAAATGGCTTATTAAACCACTTTGAAATCTATGTGCCTTCTAGCTTTATTATGGCTTTTCTGATAGCTTCTCTGATGGCTGCACTTACGGTTTGTTCGGCTTAATGAAGGAAGGGTACATAGGGTATAGAATAAAAAGTAGGTGGGTAAGGGGGTGTCACATGGTGGTTTAAACGAGAAATAAAGGAAGGAAATATACAGAATGGCTAAAGGATGGTGGAAAATGAGTTGGGGATAAAGTAAAGTGGTTATTATGGCTCTTAAATGGCCGTAGAATCAATCGGTGTTCTGAAGGCTCTATAGTGGCCGTATAAGATGCTCTGTATTGGCCTTAGAATAGGCAGCAAACAACGACTAACTTATAGTAGTAGGGAGGTACCACTCTAGGTGCTATCATGGTTATTATGCCTCTGAATAAAGTAGGCTACTTAGGCGATTGAAAGGGTCTACCTAATGGGGTGTCTAACCGTGTCTAGAATGCTATTTTGATCCGTATATCTAGCGAGAGTAATAATGATAAGGTCCTATTTTTCATTGAGAGTCTAAAAAGAGTGATAGTTGATGTTTTACCTTTGAAATGAAGGAAGGTAAGTTCAATCCTCCTCTTAATGTAAGGATACCTCCTCCCATCAAGTAAGGTGGCCCTACCTAATGAGTGGTTGCCCACCTCTTAATGAAGGAAGGTAAGGTAAGGTGCTCACTTTGGTAGCAAAACACTAGAGAAAGGTAGCCCCTAGGGATCTCTCTGCGGCGGGATCGAATCCCAAAATAGTGATAGTTTACGTTTCCCATTCCATGCATATATACAATACAATTCCCAAAATCAGGATCGGGGGGCCCCTTCACATTACATAAGAACAAGCTGGGCTCATGGACCCCTGGAGGGTATTCATAAAAGTACACCGGATAAGGGTTCTTCCTTTAGGCGATAGCTCAATATTTTTCAAATCCATCAGCAGTGCCCCTTCTCCTGGAGGGCATGTTCAGGCTCCGCAGGACATGTTCAGGCAAACTGATAGTAGTAGGGAGGTACCACTAAAATAAGTAGTAGCAAACTTGTTAGCCTTTAAGCGATTTATTGGGTATACCTAAGGGGGTGTATCACCGTATCTATAATGCCATTTTGCTCGCTATATCTTGTGATTGAAATAATTAGAAGGTAATATTTATCATTGTAGAGTCCAAAAGAGTGATAGGAAACGTTTTATCCATTTCATTGATGTTAGAGTGCCTCCTATGAAAAGATGGTAGCTTATTCTTAAATGAAAACTTCTAATTATTATGATGATACTAGCGATATATACGTGTTGCATATCTACGTTTTTGTCCATTCCTCCATGCAAGATGTGTTGGGGCCTGGAAATTCGCAGGCGACAACAGTAAGGGATTCTCCCCAATCAACGTTCCCAACTAGCCCGTTGACTGTTTGGTATAGGGAATCCGTCCGGTTTTACGGTCCGGCTACCGTAGGTCAAAGTAACAACAAGGGTTTACCGGTTGCGGCCCAGTCCACCGGAATTTGTATTTTTTGACTTAAATATGAAATGCAAAGATCTAACTAAACATGCAGGGTGGTGAAGGATGCGGGGAGCAGTCACAATGTGATGCGCAGGTTCTTACCTATCGTCTTAGGCTCACCAGCACCAGAATCACACATGCATCTATGCACTGACCTAGCTATCTGTCTATCTATCTATCTCTATCTACCTATCCCCGGGGAGCCAAGTTATATTTAATAAATATGAGCAATGCGGATGTACACACATGATAAAAGCAATCACAGATAGCTGACATTTACTTTTACAGGTATGAACAATGAAAGATATTTCCACAACTAGCTAACCAATTGTTTCGTAATAAGCATGCATTACCCATGGTGGTTATTTCATAAAATAAATCAGAAATCATTTAAACAAGACATAGGTCATAAGTTAGAACGATCTCACGATTCACAGATACAATGCTGAAAAACAAAGTAGTTCATCTTTCGACTATCCATGGCAAAACATTTGAAATCCCACCGATCTTCTTTCAACAGGCAAACTGTAATTTTTATTGCAAAAGGAAATAGTTCTTCTTACAACAACCTTCCAGTCTTACTGGGGAAAAAAAGTCCTTTTTGCTTCTACGCTTCCTACTTTTATACAAAAGGTCAAAATGGTTGGGTTGCCCAAAGTGACCTTTGGGCTTCCCAACCTTTTGCTTTCCCAACGCTTCATTTCTCAAAACTTTTACAAAAATATTACATTAATAAAAGGTTGATCGGTCCTCTTATGAGGAGGGTCCTGCTTGGTTTTCAAAGAATCTTTTCCACGCTGCTGTTTCAGCAGCAAGGCCTTCAAAAGCGCATGGCTCTAGGAACTGGATGTTAATTTCAAACTTGTCAACTTGGTTCCTGATGGCTTCGATCCTTGCTAGGCTCAACCGAAGCTGGTCTTCTAAAACCTGTATGCTAACGGCTGCGTGACCCACTTCGTTCTTCAGTACTATGGCATCAATGGATTGAATCTGCTGCGTCCTGGCCTCTACATCTTGATGCCCTTTCTGCAATATGTCCACAAAGGTTTCATGATCTGGGAACTCTTCAAACCTAAGCTCAGCCTCTGTCTGGCAGCGGTTATATGCATTAAGGAACCTTTTAAAATATTCTGAGCATGCTACCTGTGTCCTTCGGACAGCCTTCTTAAAGTCTTCAGCAGTGCTGATGGCAAACTCTACTAGGCTGTGATCTCTCCTGAGGGTTTGATGATCTTTGGCTGGTAGTTCTCCTGGAATCTCGGCATCATCTTCTGGTCTTGCCAATTTGGCGCTCAAGACCTCAAGAACATCTTGGGACCTGTCTACGAAATAGGAGGAAGTTTCTATAATCTCCTCTAACCTGCTGTCCATCTGAAGAACTTTGCATCTTTCTTCTTCCAAAGCAGTCTGCAGCTGCAGCATTTTAGACTTTTGCGCTAGGATATACTCTTTAAGTGGCTGCAGATCGACTTGCTGTTCCTTTGCTGTCTCCAGTTCAGCAGCCAGAGAAGCCAGCTTCCCTTTCAGTTCTTTGGTGTATTCATTATTGGACTCATAGATGATGGTCTGCTGTGCCTCTAGGTCCTCTACCTTTTCCCTCAATTGTTCCTTCTCATTCTTCAGATCTTGAACTTCCTGTTGCGCCTTTTCCAGAGCCTCTTGTGCTGTTTCCTTGGCCTGGATCTCCACCTGAAGGACATGGATTTCACCCTTCGTGGATTCCATTTCCCTTAGCACGTGTTCATACTTCCTCTTAAGTCTGCTACCCTCTCCTCTTTCTTGTCTCAGTGTGTCTTTTAGCTGAGCAGTGGTCTTCTTAGCTGACTCTAATTCAAACATCACCTTCTTTATGTTATCAGCGGAGGCATCAATTAGTGCAGCCCCGGCTCTTATCGTGAACATAGGGTCTTTGTCTGTCCCTAGCATGACTGCTGTATCTGTGACCATCTTCCCTGATAGATCTTTCGCCTCCACCTTCTTCTCCATCCTCCTCATTATTCTTTTAGTGGTCCTGTCATAATATACAGTACTGAAATCAGGGACTTCTTCCCCCTTCTTCTGGACGAAAGCCACTATTTGGAGCATAGGGGTTACAGGAGTGCTAGCAGTAGGTACTTGAAGGATTTGCACCTCAGGGTTATCCTCTCCCTGACTCTGCCCTGTTAGTGCTTCAGAGGCTGACTGTTGTGTCAACTTTATCTTTTCAGCCTCCTGCCCTTGGAGCTCTTCATTTAGTTTTCTCCGTGCTTCTTCGGCTGCTTGCCTAGCTGCCTCTTTTGTTTCTCTGGCTGCCTCTTTTGCTAGTTCGGCTGCTTCTTTTGCTAGTTCAGCTGCTTCTTGGGCAGCTTTCATTTTCTCTTCTTCTCCCTTCTACAGCCACTCTGCAGCCTCATTTTCCAGCCTCTGAGCTTACTCCCTTATCCTTTTGGCTCCTTCTTCAGCTATGGCTTGTTCAGCTTTGGCCTGCTCTGCCCCTTTTCCACCTTTGGTGGGGTTCTTTGGTTTGAATCTTCTGCTGAGTGCCATCATGTTTGGAGCTCTCCGAAAAACATATTCATCCTTATCATAATGATGGGTATATTCAAAGAACACTTTATGCTTCTTGCAGTGCTCAGCCACTTTACCAAGAGTGTCATTGCGCCGAAAAGGCATCTCCCCAAAACGGAACTTCCCTAGTTCTTCTATGAATTCGGCAGCTTGTTTCACATTGGCGAATCTGCAGCTACCTAACTTGAAAGGTAAAGGGGGATATGCAGCCTTCTTATGCTAGAACAGGAAATGACCAACTCCGTCAATGAAAACCTGTCTGACCACCTCTTTATGGATTATATAATCCGTTGCATACTTTGGCAGTAGGTAAGGTGTCTTTGAGCCTCCATACATTCTAAGATACATACCATTGTCGGTCAAGAAATAATCTCCATACTCCTCTATTACCTGCATAGCATCTTCCGACATGCAGTCACATTCCTTCCGGAAGATGAGCGTGTATAGTGGCATAATGAAATGCTCACATACTTCTCTGTAATAACTGTGGTACTGATGAGCCCACAATGGTTTGTAAGCTGCATATACAGGCATTCTCTCTCTGTCCCAGGCACACTTGAGGCCGGGGAAAGGCTGGTTACATAGTATGCAGTCTATCAAAAATGAACTCATATAGAATTCAGATTTTTTACGGGCTTCTTCTCCTCCTAAGGCTGCAGCTACGCAAGAAGAAAGACTACTTGATACGAGGCTGGCCTAGTTGAAGATCGTTCCTTGGGTTGCCACATGGAACATAATGGGGACCCATTCAAATTTGAAGAGTCTGCCACTGGCTCTACCAAAGATCATGTTTAGCATCAGAGCCACAAATCTGTAAGGAGCTCTTAAGCTCGCTGTATCATAATCCTCGGTTGCTCTGTGTCGATAGAGCTTTCCTGGCAAGAGCATTCTCTTCACGGTTTCCACTAAATCCATCCTGAGGTTATCCAACCAATCGTTTGATAGGAAGATTTGAGGCTCTGGCAGGTGGTAAGCCAGCGCCACATATCCTGGGCTAAATGCAGCATAGCCCTGACCTTCGACATTTCCTATAACCATTGTGTTGTTGTTTGTGTGGGGTAGAATCCATCTCATAACATCAGAGCATGGGAACAGCTCTGGTTTGGTAGCCACCTTCATGATGGCGGATTTCTCTATGTTGGCATAAATGGGCTCCTCTTCGAGACCCATGTCTGGGACTTCCCTGCAGGAAATCAATCTGTATATCTCATCCCATTTATACTCAGGCTCAACACCCGAGACACATTGGGTGTCCTCATATATATATTATGTCTGTGTGATGACCTCTATTGCTGATTGTTCTTCGACCATAGGGGCCTTCTTTTTCTGCCTTTTGGACATTGTAAGTTCTTCCTACCATGTGTAACATTATGACATTAAGCAATTCGAATTTGTGAACATTGTGCAGCAGTTTATTCATTCTCAAGTGTATTATGACTTGTAATGAAATTAAGACATAAGCCCTTCAGGCTGAAGAATTGAGCTAGTATGCAATATTGTGCAATGTGCTTTTATCCTATGTCTAGTATGATAATAATCTGTGCAACAAACGCATGCCTTACACAGCTCTATAATGCCTTGAGACTAGGGTGCAATATTTCATGACTTGATTTATGCGAAGCATACACAGTTCTGAACAGTCTGCCACTGTTGCATAATATCAAGCTTA
>LPNX010271093.1:15208-36176 GCA_001517045.1 Pseudotsuga menziesii
TTTTTTTTAAAAACAGTTGTAGCCGTCGGATAAGCGACGGTAATTCTGTCGCATTTCCGACGCTTTCCTTTTGACTACCGTCGCTTTCCCGATGGAATGAAATTTAATTTTTTTTAAAAACAGTTGTAGCCGTCGGATAAGCGACGGTAATTCTGTCGCATTTCCGACGCTTTCCTTTTGACTACCGTCGCTTTCCCGATGGAATGAAATTTAATTTTTTTTAAAAACATGCCTTCCGTCGGTTAACCGACGGAACTTCTGTCGTTTTTCCGACGATAACATTTTATATCCGTCGCATAACCGACGCCTATGTTTAAAAATTATTATGAATTAGATGTCGAATAACCGACGATTTACATTTAACCGACGGTTGCTTAGATGTCGCTTAACCGACGGTTACTTAAGTGTCGGATAACCGACGACAAGTTTCCGACGCTTAAAAAAAAATCAAAGTGTCGTACATGCGACAAAGAANGTTTCTTAGATGTCGCTTAACCGACGGTTACTTAAGTGTCGGATAACCGACGACAAGTTTCCGACGCTTAAAAAAAAATCAAAGTGTCGTACATGCGACAAAGAAGTGTCGAAAATCCGACATGATGGCCGTCGGATTTTTGGTCGAAATGTAGTAGTGGTCTAACATGCAGGATATAAATGTGCTCAAAATAAAACTAGCTAAATCATTTGCGATGAAGGATTTGGGTGTTGCAAAGCAAATCCTTGGTATGAGAATAACAAGAGACAGGAAAAGTCGCAAATTGACGGTGTCTCAAGGTGAGGACATAGAAAAGGTGTTGCAGAGGTTTAGAATGCAAAATGCAAAACCAGTTAGAACACCTTTAGCCAGCCATTTCAAACTAAGTAAGGAGATGTGTCCAGAGACAAAGGAAGAGATAGATTACATGTCCAGGATTCCCTATTCATCAGCGGTTGGAAGCTTGACGTATTCCATGGTGTTCACAAGACCATATATTGCACATGAAGTGGGAGTTGTGACCAGGTATATGAATAATCCATGTAACGAGCATTGGAAAGCAGTACATTGGATTCTCAGGTATTTGAGAGGTACCACTTCTCATGTGTTATGTTTTGGAGATTCAGACATTGTTCGACAGGGATATGATGATGCATATATGGCTGGTGATGAAGACAGCAGGAGGAGCACCATAGGGTATGTGTTTACTGTGGGTGGAACAACAGTAAGTTGGATTTCAAAACTGCAACAGGTTGTTGCACTTTCAACAACGGAAGTAGAGTATGTTGCTGCTACAAAGGCTAGTAAGGAGATGATTTGGTTGTAGAGGTTCATGGAGGAATTGGGTAAGAAGCATGAGAATAGCAGGTTGTACAGTGAAAACCAAAGTTCCATTCATCTTGCAAAGAACTCAGCCTTTCATTTGAATACTAAATATATATAGCTCAAGTACCATTTCATAAGATCTGTTCTAGATTAAGAACTGTTAAAATTGGAAAAGATACATACTAGCCAGAATCCTGCAAACATGTTGACGAAGGGAGTAACCAGAGAGAAACTAAGTTCCTTCTTGGTTTCTGTTGGTCTTCAAGCATGAAGGTGGAAATAAGAAATTTTCCAATTCCAAGTTCCAAAGCATAGTCCAGCAAGTGCAGCAGTGGTGGAGTTGTTGTGATTAGTCTCCAAGTGGGAGATTATTTATTGTGGAGCCTGATTTTCTAGATCCGGAGATATTATTCAATCACGTTTGTACCCCAGGTGTAATGTACACTCATTACCCAACCTTGGGATATTTATTGGACAACAGTTTTGCGAACCCATGGTATCGGGTTAACCGTAGTATTTTCCCATGGTATTTCCCCTATAAAAGAAAAGCGTTGTAATACGTATGGGTATGGTATTGTATTGTATTGTAGCATTGTAAATAATCTATGTGATTGTGTGAGAGAGACTGTGAGAGCATGAAGAGGAAGTGCAGCGATATTGCTCCAGGTTGTATCCCTTCATCTTTCTGGAAGGTAATAAAAGGACTGGCAATTTCTGTGTGGACGTAGCCCATCGTTTGGGTGAACCACGTTATATCTGTGTCTCTCTATAATGTGTTTAATGTGTTTTGCATCTTGTTTAATAATTTAACTGTATATATGTTATTTCTCTGTGGTCCTATTTTCTAACACACACAGGCATCGACAAGAGGTGGGCGCATTGGTAGAATCCCCTTGTTGACAAGCATCAACAAATGTAAAAACAACTAGGTGTGGGAAGTCGTCTCCAAGGAGACATCCGACAAGTAGATTTAGACGCATATAAATAAGAGGAACATTGAGGCTACATGAGCATCAAGCAATTTGGACTTGGAATAATCAAGGCATACAACAACCAAGGCGCAATCAAAGGGAAGTCATACCTCAACAAAAGGGTGTATTTCGAGCAAAAGACAGTGCAAATCTAAATGCTTATGTACTAGAGTAGAGTGGGGAAAGGGTGAACAGGTGGTGCAAGTGGTGGACTTGCAAGTTCTACAAGAGGAAACTACATTAGGAAGAAGGTGTCTTGAGGAAAGGTTTATTATTTCGGTTTCTTGTAACAAATAAGTTCTCGATTTGGGCACTCTTCCAGGAAGTAGTTGGCGAGCAATCTTTATTCTATTGTACTTGTACTCTTTTGCACACTCTTGTTTATTGTATATTTGACATGCCCCATTGAGGCATTTCTTGACACACTTGGGTTGTTCTTGTTTCTTATATTCTTGGCAAAATGTAACTATTATAATTGAACGTAAGAATGGCTTAGTTCAACATGAATAAGTGTTAAGTGTGTATATTCAAGAGGTATAGTTTGTCGAGCTCCCAAACCAATATGGTTTCACCACTAGGAAAGGATCTCGGGCAGTGTCCCATCATCTAAAGAGAGGTACAAGGCTTCAAGTACCAGGGTCGGATATTTAGACCCATGACAATATCCAAGCTTCATAAACTCGAATAAATAAATATATATTTTTAATCGTTTAATGTAAAAAAAATAAGATTTTCTTTTTTATAATTTTAATTAATCATAAATTTACATGAAAGATATAACCTTTGTTTTTTAAATCTATATTTGTTTTAAAACTATTCATACATTAGTTGAATTTTAATAAAAATAAATTAAATAAACACTTTATTTCAGCCAACAAATTGAATTTATCTATTTATTAAGTTATTCCATTTTCTTGGGTTATCATCCTTTCATAAGTGAAAATGCTTGTAAAATTGAAAATCCATCCTTAAATAATTCAAAAAAAAACCCACACATAGAAAGGGATTTATCTACTTGTGAATTGAATTCTTGAGCGTATGAATCAAGGAAATTTCATCACATTTCCTTTTTCACTTCTTATATTTGAGGTAAAATAAGTAATACAACTATATTGTTTAGGGCGTATTGTGTAGGACTTGAAATTGTTGTACCCTTCAATAGAATCCAGAAAAGTTGCTTTACCCATTTGTTTATTGTAACTCTAAAGGAATCCAAAGAGCAATGTCCTATAGTCCTTAAACAATAACATATCTCTTATTTAATTATTATTATGTCCCCGATAAGGGGATATATATAAATCATGAAGGTGTATTGATCATTATGTCTCCAACAAAAGGATATATATAAATCATAAAGATGTATTAATCATGTCGGTAAAGTGCAATATTTCAATTTTTTTCCATAACTGCTAATAATTCTTAATATCTGTATTTTTTAAATTTGAATTTTTTATTTTTTGATTGGAACAAAGTAGATTACGTCGTCCTCAGTTTTCCCTTCCCAAGACCTAGGCGACGAGGTGATCTCAGCATTGGGTGTGGTGATAAGGTTTTCCTTAGCGTTATCTACTACTGCATTAAATTTTATCTGCTATTTCATTACTCATTACTCTTGCATGACGGTGAATGCCCATTTCCATGGAAAAGGTCATTCAATTGTTAAAGCTAAACATCCATATCCCGCATCCCAAGTCTTGATTGATCCTAAAATCATGGGCTGCATTAATTTTTATGTGCTATTGCATTATTCGTATACAACGGTGAATGCGTGTTTCCATGGAAAAGGTCATTCAACTGTTAAAGCTAAGCATCCATGTCGCATAGCCCAAGGCTTGATTGATTCTGAAATCATGGTGTCATTTTCTAGGCTAAACACTACATTATTATTTTAAAAAATCGGGAGAACTTCTCACCAGTCTGAGCCACCATCAAAATTTATTGTAATGTACGAACTTAATTGCTCTACTGATTGCTACTTTGATGACGATCACCATATTGCATTCTTACACGCATGAAACTTTACAGTTCTATATATACACTAAGGTATCTTTAATGGTGGACATGGATTACAGTGTACATTCATTTTATCAGAGAACATCATTCCTGACGCTCGAGGAAGAGCACGTAACTTTTTTGAAATCCATTGTATTTTTTGTATATTCCATTCACTGGACTCATCTTGTCTATAATGGTTAAAGAGCCCAAGCAATTGTGAAGCTCTTTTCCTTGTTTTCTTCCTACATGTAGCTTTGCAAACTGCATCAATACTAGAAGTTTCTTAAACAAGCATGATTGAAGATCCTGTAACACTACTGAAGTGTTTTCCGAGTAACGACAAAGTGTCCATAAAATAGACACCGCAAATTCAGTTTCCAAGTCGAAAAATCACAGAATTTTCTCAGCAATAGCATGCACGGTTAAAGCATGGTCATATGTAGCAGATCGACTGTGAGCAGAGTTACAAAGTCGATCCAGCACACCCAAACTTATTTCACAAAGGCTTCTCTTCCCGAGGAAGTATCTACAACAAAGTAGTAATAGCCCCACCCTCTACGCGCTTTTCTCTCACGATTTCCTTCCCTGCTATGTAATAGATGGTACTAATTGTATCCGCCTTCACAGGTGTAGGAGTCAAGGACTCATCATTTCTAAGCAACTGCAACAACCCCTCTTCCTATCCCTCGGTGGCCCCAAGTTTTTCACAGCATAGAGGGTCCGCAGCTTCCAGTTCCTGAAGGATTAAAACTGCATTCGTTTTACCCTTGGGATCACCCTCTACAAGATTTCGTATTATGCAAAGAAAAGCCTCAGAATAACTAGTAAAAAATCAACAAGTTTCTTCATCTACAAGGCTAATCCTTACCACCATTCCTAAGGATTCTTGCATACATCCAAAGACTCTTTCAACTTCTCAATTTCTCCTTTACAGTGACCACAAAACACAGATGCAACGAGCTCGGTGGAGGCAATGCATTCTCTACTAGTGTAACATTTATGGGCTAATGCAGCTTTAAGCTTCTGCATAGCTTCCTTCAACTTCTGCCCAGTTTTGCATGAATTAAACTCTACCAGAATGTTGTGGATGGTATGATTGGAATCAACCATTATTTCTATCGATCCACTCGTACAATTGACCTGCTGTACGCACCAATGTTGAATACATCCACGCAACAAGTGATTAGANCCAGAATGTTGTCGATGGTATGATTGGAATCAACCATTATTTCTATCGATCCACTCGTACAATTGACCTGCTGTACGCACCAATGTTGAATACATCCACGCAACAAGTGATTAGAAATCAATTCTTCATTATGACGCGGAATCTGCTTTGTGATGGGGCATTTAATGTTGTTGCACGAAGACAAGTGTAGGTTTATCCAGGCCTGAATGTTGTGATGTTCATAAGTGATACCCGTGGACAAAACAATAGGATCCTCCATCAGATTGAGGGACATCGATCAACATCTAAACTGATCAGGGACTTCGACCTCCTTAATATCACCCATACTACTTTACTCAATTCTAATCTTTATTCTTCTTCTAATTCCACTTGTCTCTCTTAGCCTAGCTGTGCATTTCAAATTTGAGCTTGGCTGGGATTGAATGGATAGAGATAATAACTATATA
Organism: Pseudotsuga menziesii; assembly: GCA_001517045.1. Taxonomy (NCBI): domain Eukaryota; kingdom Viridiplantae; phylum Streptophyta; class Pinopsida; order Pinales; family Pinaceae; genus Pseudotsuga; species Pseudotsuga menziesii. Next base: position 21,110 of record LPNX010271093.1, read on the forward strand.
ATAGGCATGGGAAAGTGAGGAAAGAAACTTATGAAATTGACGTGCAGAAAATGATGTGTAGATTCTGAGAAATGGTTACTATCAACACATCCATTTCGATAGAAAGCATGTGGAACAGTGCATACCTTTAATTAGTGGGCATAGTTTCAAATATCATGGAATTGATTTCATCTCTTTGTATAGTCCTTAGCATCCAATGCGGTTACATAAGTCAGGTGTCACTCCTACCCCAATTGTTTTGGAAAATTTATATTGGAATATGAGGAACCCAGGTTGATACCCATAAATTCCTTCCCCCCCCACAAAGGAAGTCTGTCATGGGCATGAAATGTTGATTGTTTGAATAGGCTATGTTATTTAAGCAACTTCCCCTATTTACAGTGAGAACTCAAACTCGAAACCCCTTACACAAGGATAAGACCAAACCAGGGCCTTTGGCACGGTACCTACTATCATTAGCCTATGTTACAATCTAACACGTTGACATGTGTTTCAGAATAGAACAAATTTGTAATATAATCCAGGGTTGCATGCAATTTTTTGATTATTGGAACTATTTCTCTACCATTACAACCCAGAGGATTGTCACATTGCGGGTCTTGGAATTTTAGAATCCTCATAGCAGAGTATGCTATATTTCCTGTTATGGGCTACCGATGTCCTTGTAAGCTCTTATGGTTATAATTAAAGCTTTTGTTCGAATATTGATAGCTTACTTTAAGATTAAAGATCCCAACACTGTTAGTCGATAGTTGAACTAATTTGGTAGTCTGTAGAGTCGAATATGGAATTCCTTGAGGCTTGGATAGTTTTGAATCTTGATGAAACATCCTAGGATCTCTGGAGGGGTGAATTCCCTGGAATCTATATGAGAAATGAACATGCAACGTGTATGGGGTTACGCCACGAATTCAACCAAGCAAAGGAAGATCCAAGAATCTAGTTTTTGGCATGCTTCTTCATTTTGGTGCTAATTTACAGAAATGTTGTTGCAGGTCCACTGTTGGTTAGGATATTGAAACTTTCCTTGATTCATGTGGAATTATGTCCAAGGATTGGGAAGAGTTAAGTCGTGCAAACAACTTAGAGAATTTTAGTCTGAATGATTATGAAGGCCTTGCATATGTTTTCTTTGCTTCATTTCATAAAATAGAAGGTTTCATCGTTGAAGAGAGAAAATATGGAGAGGGAAATATACAAAATGAAAACCACGTCTTCTCTGCTTCTCTCAAGGGTAATGATGATCAACCAGCCATTGTCCACCAGGGAGCTCTTAAGGTTTTCCTCCATATTATGGAGAATACAGGTTTCCAAGCAAAGTTAAACTAATTTATCTTTCAGTACATAATGATCTTAGATTCATAAAAATAGGAAATACTTAGTCACTTATTTTAACATTGTGTTGATGCATTCCATGACCAAACAGGTGCAATTTGTGGGTCATTTCTTAGGAGGGGCAGTTGCAACCTTGGCCACACTATGGGTACTAGAAAAGAGGTTGAGGCAAAGCTTTCCTTTTTGTATAACATTTGGATGTCCTTTAGTGAGGGATGTAGGACTTGTTGAAGAAGTTGGTCGTGAAAACTGGATAGGAAAATTTTGTCACATGGTTTCCATACATGATATTTTTCCTCAAATGATCCTTGTACTGTTTGAGTCGATTGTTGATCCCTTGATCACTATTTTCCTCATCGGCAAGCCATAATGGTTAATGGTAGTGCAAATGTACCTGATTCTTTTACTCAAGATGCTNTTATACTGTTTGAGTCGATTGTTGATCCCTTGATCACTATTTTCCTCATCGGCAAGCCATAATGGTTAATGGTAGTGCAAATGTACCTGATTCTTTTACTCAAGATGCTTATGGGATTCTTCTTAAGAATGTCTTGTAGTATACCCATACAGTAGAAAACCATGGGATTGACTCTTTGAGGGAGTTAGTTGGGGTTATCAAGAGAATCCCATACAAACCTTTAGGCACTTACATGTTTTGTTCGAGCGAAGGCGCAACATGTATTGATAATTCTGAGGCTATTTTGAATATTCTTCATTTGACAATGAAAAGCCATGAAAAAGGTTATGATAGTATTGTACAAGACTAATTTTCAGAGCATATAGCCTATGTTTCTATTTTGAATCATACCATAGAAAAGACCATAACTGGGTGGAGAATTGCAAAACATGTTTAGAATCTTCTACCAAGATAGGAATATTATCGCACCTGGAAGCGATTGGTGTTGGGTATCAGGTAATATTCAATTCCCTTTTTAAAATAAAATTTGGAAGAACAAAAAAATAAAAATGTTGAAAGTTATCCTCCCAATTTGTTGAGAAGTAAAAGTTATGCTAGTTTCTTATTGTGTTAAGAGTTTGATATTAAATTGTAATTTGACATTGACTTTTATCTACATTTTCTGAAAAATGTTCTTGAATTAGTGATATCCATTTTGTGCAGAATGATAATGCACCGATTGCCCTACAAATAGCAAGTGATACTGAAAACAAGCACAATGCAAAAGTTTGTTGAGCTAGGGTAGAGTTTGAGTTCTATAAAGAGCGTTGTGAGAAAGAAGATTGCATCACATATTATGATTTCTTCAATAAATGTGACAGGAAGAATATCGGGGCTAATTTGCAGAGGGTAAAGCTTGCCTCCTTATGGGATAATATTATTTAAATGTGTGAAAAGCATGATATGCCAAGTGAATTACAAACACATAATAATTGGATAGATGTTGGAAATACCTATAGCAAACTTGTAGAGCCACTGGATATTGGACACTATTCAGATGGAAGACCTAGTCATCATAAAGTTCTTCAAAAATGGGTGAAATATACTTGCATCATTATAAATAATAGTTTTTCAATCTTAAGAAAATAAAATTAATAAAACCATTTTTTTTTATGTTAATAAAAAAACAAAAAAGATATTATATTATATTCATTTTAAGAAAAAACAAACATAGATGTGATGTTAAAAGATTATTCAAATTGAAGTTAAATTGCTATTAAAAATACTCTATTTATTTTAGGCCAATGGAATTGAAATGATAAAACTAGTTGTCAAATAGATCTAAGTTATCTCATAAAGCTTTGATGATCCAATTTTAACTTTTAAACTATTATTATTTAGGTTCATATCAAATGCAAAAAAACAACTCCTTGTGCCATTGCAAATCACTTCTCTTCGTAGCTAGCCACAAAGCTAGATGACAATGTCAAGGACATTGCAATCATGTGACTCTTGTCTTTATAAAACATGGTTGATGATAAATCTCTGGAATTTGAATTTGCTTTGGGTTGTTTGATTTACCAAATTTGAGTTCAAAGCTACTAGTATCTTATATGGAAAAACTCATATATCTCAAATTTGTGGATAATTTATATAACATGATAACCAAGACAACAAATAGATGTATTTAATTTTGAAGATAACTTTAAAATAAAAGTGTATGTAAATTCAATTTTGTTAATTATTTTCAAATTTATTATAAATTTTCTTAAATATATAAATTTGATTAAAAATAATTAAAATTTTAAAAACAAATATATCAAAACTTATTTTTTATTTAGAAAAAACTCAATCATTTATTGAAATTTCATTTCAAAAATTTGAAATAACTTTAAGAAAGAAGCCCATTTTCTGGCACTGATTATCTGAAAAATAAAAATATGTAGTATAAAAAAGCAGTAAAAATATTAAAAAAAAAATATTCCATTTCTCCCTTTTTCTTGTTATTTGTAGATTTCTATTTGTGTGATATGCCATAAGTTGTGAATACAAAGCTCATTTCTCACATTGTAAATTCGCAGGTTTTGGATAAGTTCAGTAATTTAACAGCCCATGGCTTTAATCACAGCATAAGCTTAGTTCAAACCATTTTCCTAACAGTAAAAAAGTGCATTTCGCAAATGCTGGTTCCTTAAATAGTATAAATTTTGGTAAACAGAATTTAGAGCTTGTATAGTCACTATATTTTACAATTTAATTAGCACAACAACAAATAAAGTGCTGGTGAATAATGAAGATAATTAGCTATTTAATTTTGCATAGATGGTTAGTTTTTAAAAAAAAATTGATATAAAGAAACAAAAAACAAAAATTGATATTCGCTTAACTGAAGCTTATTTAAATCTTAATTGAAAAAATAAGCTTGGGGTGGTTAAAGAAACTGGTAACAATTTGTTTTTGTATTTTCATACCAGTTTTGGTTTATTAAATAGTATTTGTTTTGTGCTTATATTAACTCTGACAATTCCGTATGATTAATGGATATAAAATTATATATTTTAGCCTTTATTTAACAATCAACTATTTTTACAAAACTAAGTGTTTGGTTGTGGCTATCAGCATTCACCACCACTTTACTTGTGGCTGTGCTACTCAATATGCATTTAAACATAACCAGATACAAATCCGCTTAAGAAAATCCAAAATCTCAGATAATATCTAAACACCTTTTCACCTAATAATAAAACACTATATTTTCAAAAAATACACAAGGTTTGAGGCTTACACTATATTTTTAGGAACTTTGGTTCTGATCATTGTTAGAAAATCCGAAATCTCAAATAATATCTAAACACCTATTCACATGTATTTAAAACATTTCAAATGATATCTAAACACCTATTCACATGTATTTAAAACATTTCAACTTTTATTTGAGAGGCTTTTAAAAGTTATTTAATTTGGAAAGATATTAGGCTTTATAAATTAGTTATATGTGGATTAGGAATACTCGAAAACGGAACCGAAACAATGGGATGAACGAAAAGCCGAAGGAAGGATCCCAGGAACCGCGGTGCGCACATGGAAATGCCAAGGAGAGATGAAACCGTTGGCGCAGCTGTTTCACTACGAACACACTTTCTATTCTGCTTCTTCGAAACCACGGGATTGGCATTTCGAACCCCCATGGATGACCCTATAAAAATCAACTCATTTTCGCAGCCCCACACTGTTTCAGATATCTTTAAGCTATTCCTATTCTTCTTCTCTTTTCTTTGGTTTCATCTGAGTTGTGTCTATTTTATTTGCTGATATTTCAGTAAACTTTAAGTTATTCTTATACTCCTTCTCGTTTCTCTGGTTCCATCTGAGTTGTGTGTGGTTATTTGGCGAAGGATTAATAATATCTGCAATGGCATTGATCTTGGCTGAAGAGTACCTCAGGAACCGCGACTCTGCAGATACGACAGCAAGTACTGTTAATGTTAATCCCATAGAAGAAAAGGGGCGTCCACAGTTTCAACTCACGGAAAAAATTCTGAAGCAGATGAGACGATTAACGATAAGGAGTAATGGTGTGCAAGGAGTAGCCGTCCCTCTGGACACGGCGCTTCTGGAGGGATGCTTCTCTCCTTAGATTTTAAGAGATGATGGGGAAATCCACCATTTCCTCCTCCCATTCTTATTTCTCTGTGTACAGTTCTAGTTGTAGGGTTTAGCATACGCCTTTCTTTGTACAGTCTGTCGTGGGTTTAACATACTCCTTTCTTTGTACAGTCAATCATGAGAAATGGCACGCGTTATGTAGTGTGGGTAGCCCAGGCCCCAGAGTGTTTTCATTTTGTTTGGTTTAAACAATAATATATCTCATGGTTATACATCATTCAATGATTCACAACTGCCTGGACTTTGCCATGGCTTGTTAGCTTAATTTACCAGTCAAAGCTCTCATATATGAGTTCTGGAAATGCATAATATTTTTTGACAAATCTGTGGAAGATTTACACAGCATGATAGCTCACAATAAGTGAAGCAAATATATTCTCCAGAAATTTATATCAATTTCTAAGAAAAGGAGCCCATTTCTGGGAATTGGAACAGCTCTGGTATTAGATTGGGACTTATAAAATGCTGTTATATTGCATTTGGATTTCCAGCGTGTCAATTAACAGTGAAAGCGTTTATCTAAGTAAGATTCTGTTCTAGAGCAAGAAAGCAAGTACAATATTATTCCATTCCTCCTTTCTGTTATTATTTGTAGATATGTTTGGTGAGATAAGCCATGAGCTGTGTATACGGCCCAGTCCTCAATGAAGTTTTTGTTCTCAAAAATCAAAATCAAGAGTTCAAACAGTACACAGCCCACTTTCTTAGCAGTGCCACAGAATTATTTTATTGCATATGGACATAAGGACACACATAGTTTGAAAATTAAAAAAAGGGCATGCAGAACAGGGTAAATACTCTGTTTCTGTATATTCACTTATGTTTCTGTATATTCACCTCAGCTCAACATTGAGGGGTTACAAAAACGAAGGTGCCTGATACTTCTACAAGTTTCTTCTACATTAAATGCAAGCTCAGTTGTGGTTGAAATTAGATATTATTTCCAGCCAGACAGAGCTGGCAGCAAACGATCCTCACCANGCCTGATTCTTCTACAAGTTTCTTCTACATTAAATGCAAGCTCAGTTGTGGTTGAAATTAGATATTATTTCCAGCCAGACAGAGCTGGCAGCAAACGATCCTCACCAGCGATGCCTGAGTTTTGCTTAAATAAACTAACACTCTCCCACTTGAAGCTAAATGAAGGCTCCTGGATAATAGGTTTCTGCTGTAAATAAACTCTTTGCTACTGATCCTTGCCAAAACTTGTGCGTCAAGTAACTTTGCACGCCTGCCAAGCTTCTACACAACTCTTTCTTGTCTTGGCAGGATTCCTCCTGCTCATTTGTATGTATCTTTTCCAAAGATAATTGTCCTTCCTGGTCTATTCCAATGATACCTCAGGTCAATGTGCTTGGTTTGTGAATGAAATGATAGGATTATTTGCTAAATAAATCGTGCTCGTGCTCTGACTGCTATACAAGGCATATTTGTTTTGTTTTATTTCTAGCCCTTTAAGAATTTGTTGTATCTACACCATTTCTTTGCACACGTTGTAGCTATGAATTGTGCCTCTGTCGTGGAGAGTGTTGAAGCCATGTGCTAGTGCCACCTTCTTCACGCCGAAGAGGCTAGCTTGGGCGTCCATGTTCGATCTGCAAGACTTGGCAAGTGGTACCTTGGCTGAAGCACGTAGACCAAGCTTGGGCACGCTCCCATAAACAAAGACCACACTCAACCTTGGAGCTTGGCAAAGCCCAAGAGCGCGACACCTTGGCATGTTGGCGATTGGCAGCATGACGGAGCCGAGTGGTCATTGGATAGATAGACGCACCTTGGGATGGAGCCTGGATGAACAAAATCCAAACAACAACGTGCTCCATGGGAAGCGCGCACCTGACAACCATGTCGATCGCAAGGGAGCCGCGCCTATGGGAGCGCCTAGTTAGACGGTAAGACATATTGGACCGAGCGCCCATAGAAGGCGTGCCTAACACCACAGCACGACGGACCTTCAGACGTTTGTTGAAGTGGGACGCACTTGGGAGTTTAGGTAATGGACCGAGCGCCCACAGAAGCTGCGACTGATGCCCCAACCAATGACACCAAAATGACCATTGGCAAGACAGAGCACACGCACATGGGGGAAGTGGACCACACGGTAGGAGTTAACGCATCGGTAAGGAGCTGGTGTGTGCACTAAGTAAAGGAGCGCACCCACCTTAGGGGACGCACTCACCCACGCGATGATATAAAGACATGACGCCAAGATATAAGAAAAGGAAGCTTTGACAAGCGACCAAGTGACAGGACGACTGAGACGTGCGAGCTAGGGAGGAATTTGAGATCAAGTCGCAGACGCAGTCACTAGGTAGCTCGGCTCAGAAACACAACATGGTTGCAGAAGAGCGTCGGTCTGGCAAGCTTGCGCTCAAGACAAGCTCAACATCATGATAGTTGGTAGGCTATGGGGGTTATCTTAGTTGACAGTTTTGAGAGTTGGATGCCCACGGAGGGGTCAAATCGACTTGGTGTATTTTTGTAAATAGACGTATGTTTGTTGGTTGGGTGCACACTCGAAGCTCTACTGGCTTGTGGAAACTCCATCTTTGTAAAGTTGTTCATATTAATACAAAAGTTAACGGGGTTGGTCGGTTTGGCAACCCCACCCTTATACTATGTTGTGTTTTACTTGTTATTATGTGTAATGAAAATTTGGCAAAGTGTGGGAAAAATAGTTAATAAGTAAAAAGTGATAAACAAACCAGTGTTAACAAAATTGTTTCCGTAGGCTAGGCTTGTAGAAAATCTGAGTTTTTACTGCTTGTTGGTTTATGTTAACATTTCATGTTTTTCACTTTCAGCCGGTTTTGCATTGGCTGAAAGTTACTTAGGAAATTTGCTGAACAATTAAACACGCAGTAAAAATACTAACAGGCTGAAAAACACATTTTCCAAACACACCATAAAAAATATAGACTCAGAGATTTTTGGCCAATGGCCCTGGAAAAACCCACAAGGGGAAAACCAGTCAGGGAGAGAGAGATATTATTATTTCTTCTAGGAAAAATTTCAAACAACCATTTACAGTCAAAATATAACTTATCTCGACCAACGCAAATAACCCAACAGGCTGCCTTGATTTCTGTGCATGAACTGTCTCGATTTCTGTGCTATTTTCTTCTAAAAAATTGCCGAAATAACAGTCTATATCAGTCCTCGATTTCTGTGCCAGAATGCCCTCGATTTTTGTGCCAGAACAGTCACAAAATCATACTGTACGGACTGCATTAAATGCAGCCATACGGCCCTCGAAAACTGAGCCACAAAACTCTGCCTGTGCCTTGGGAAACGTGCCAGATTTCTTCCTCGAAATCTGTGCCTGATTTTTCCTGGAAAAACGTGCCCAAACTGTCCTGGAAAACCGTGCTGAAACTGTACTGTATGGCTGCAATAAATGAGGCCGTACTTCACCTCGATTTCTGTGCACAATAAATGCTGGCCGTACCTTCACCTTGAAACTCGTGCCAGCAGTTAATGATCTTGGTTTTCGTGCCACTGAAAATCACTCTCAGCTCAGTCTGGGAATTCGTGCCCTTGCTCTCCTTCAGCGCTCTCCTTCTTCACAAAATGAACAAGTGAAGTGAAAATGCCTCCCTCAACCCTTTTTGACTAAACCCTAAGTGGGCATCTAATCCAATGGTGGAGAAAGATCCAATCCAATGGCTGAGATTCAATGAGAGTAAAAATCCATTTTATTTAAATCACTTAAATAAAATTACTCACCCACTTAAATTTATCAAAAGGTGACTTTAAGTTTATAAAGTCCCATTAAGTAGCTTTTAATGTGAGGGTCACCTTTTTCCCCCTTCTAAGTGACTTAGGCAAAAAGTCACTTAGGGAACAACTACCTAGGTACAAAAACTAACACTCCCTCTTCCCGAGGAAGGTGTTCTGCACCACTCCCAACTTATCTCTGAAGAAGACAAACTTCCCCCTCCCCAAAGACTTCGTCAGAATGTCTGCTACCTGCTCATCAGTGGATATATACTGAAGCTCAACTGCCCCTCTCTGAACGTAGTCACGGATGAAATGGTATCTGATCTCAATGTGCTTTGACCTGTCATGGAACACTGGATTCTCAGAGAGCTGAATGCAACTCTGATTGTCACAGTAGATCACCGTAGGCCTAAGCTGCTGATCAAATAAGTCTACTAATAACTTGCGAAGCCACAGTGCTTCACAAGTAGCCTGACTGGCTGCCATATACTCAGCCTCAGCAGAACTCAATGCAACGGACTTCTGTTTCCGACTGAACCACGACACTGCTGCCGAGCCCAAACTGAAACAACAACCGGAAGTGCTCTTCCGATCCCTCACACAACCTGCCCAGTCTGAATCTGTGAACCCAACCAAGCTGACTCCACCCGAACCCCTGTAGTCCAGACCATAATCCACTGTACCTGCAAGATATCTCAATATGTGCTTTGCGGCAGTCCAGTGCACACTCCTAGGCTCAACCATGAACTGACTAAGAGTGTTCACCGCAAAACACAAGTCTGGCCTGGTATTGACCAGATACATCAAAGACCCAATGAGCTGACGATACAAAGTGGGATCCACCAACTTACCCTCAAAAGCATGAAGTTGCTTCCAGTTGGTGATCATAGGTGTACACATCGGCCTGCAGTCCTCCATCCGAAATCTCTTCAGAATATCAACTGCATACTTCCCCTGTCCAAGGAAAATATGTCCAGGCTCCTGCCAAACCTCCATCCCCAGATAGTAATGCATCAGTCCAATGTCAGTCATCTCGTACTCCGATGCTAGATCTCTCTTGCAATGTGCAATGAGACGTTCAGCACCTGTGATAAATAGATCATCAACATATAGCAGAAGAATGAGCGGATCTCCCCCAACCACAATGAAGTAAAGGTTGGGATCAGCCTCACTATTCTGAAATCCCATCGATGTCAAGTACGTATCAATCCTGGAGTACCAAGCTCTAGGAGCTTGCTTCAGTCCGTACAAGGCTTTCCTCAGCCTGCACACATGAGAGTCTCTCCCATGAATCTCAAATCCCTGTGGCTACTCTAAATATACCTCCTCCTGCAGAAGACCATTGAGAAATGCAGTCTTCACATCCATCTGGTGGATCTTCCAACCCATCTCTGCTGCTATAGATATCACTGCCCTGATAGAAGAATACCGAGCAACTGGAGCAAATGTCTCATCATAGTCAACTCCCTCAACCTGTGAGAACCCCTGCGCCACAAATCGAGCCTTGTACTTCTCCACACTGCCATCCGCAGCATGCTTTATCTTGTAAAGCCACCTGGAAGTCACAACTAACTTCCCCTCAAGTCTTGGCACTATCTCCCAACCATCATTCTTCATGATGGAATGGTACTCTTCCATCATGGCATCTCTCCATACCAGATGTTGGGAAGCCTCCTCAAATGTGTATGGCTCAAAGTCACGAAGGCATGCAACAAGAGCCATATCATCCCTGTTCGGCACCACACCAAGCCTGTCTGGATCCACTACTGTCCTAATCCTCTCCTGGGGCCTACCAAATGCCTCAGCTTCCTTCAAGGTCTCCTGAAGCCACTTAGGCTTCCTCTTCCTTGAAGGCTGCTCCTCCTCATCTGAGGAAGTCCCAGTACCTGAAGGTCCAATACCCCGAGGACCAGTAACTGATGAACCGGTGCCTGACAATCCTGTAATATGAGGACTCAAACCTGAACCTGTCCCTGAAGTGCTAGCCACCTGAATCACTGAACCTGTAGAAGCTGTGCCTGTACCCTGTGATCCAGTCCCTCCAGAAACCTGTGGACCTGTAAGCTGCATCGAAGAAGCCTGTAACAACTGAGGTGTGGGAGCTGGTGTCTCCCCCTACTCTAACTCTCTAGACTTCCTGAAGGCTCTCTCCTCATCAAACTTTACTTCCCGTCGGACAACAACTCTCCTCGAGCTAGGTAAGTAAAGCCGATAGGCCTTCAAAGTCTCGTCATATCCCACAAATATACCTCTCTCTGCAGTGGGATCAAACTTCGTCCTCTTCTCAGAAGGGACGTGAGAGTAAGTCAATGAGCCAAATATACAAAAGTGGCCCACCTCAGGCTTCTTTCCTGAATACATCTCCTCAGGAGTCTTGCTCCCCACTGCCCTGTGCGGACTCCTGTTCTGCAGATAAACTGCAGTACTACATGCCTCTGCCCATAGAAAGAAAGGTAAACCCTGATCATGAAGCATCGCTCTGGCTGCCCCCACAATCGACCTGTTCTTTCTCTCTGCTACTCCATTCTGCTCAGGAGTGTAAGGAACTGTCAGCTGTCTCCGAATGCCCTCCTGTCTGCAGAATGCATCGAACTCCTTGGAGGTATACTCACCCCCATTGTCCGATCTCAAGATCTGGATCTTCCTCCCCGTCTGCTTCTCCACAAGGGCTTTGAACCCTTGGAAGACTCTCAACACAAGCTCGGACTTCTTGCTCCTCAAGAAGTAGATCCAGGTCTTCCTGGAGTAGTCATCAATGAAGCTGATGTAGTACTCAAAGCCTGTCAAAGATAAAGATGACATAGGACCGCATATGTCAGTATGGATAAGATCAAGCACCTCGACAGCTCTCGTGTCACTGCTCGGAAAAACAGTCTTGGTGTACTTTCCCAAAGCACACCCCCTGCACACATCACTCTGCTCAGTGCTGAACTCCGGTAAACCTGTAACCATGCTCCTCAACAATCTAAGAGCTAGGTGATGTAGGTGGGCCATCCTCCAATGCCAAAGCTCACATAGCTCACTGCTGCTGCTGTGTACTAAAGCACACTGTGGCTGAAACAAGAGCTTGTACAGCTTTCCACATCTGACTCCAATGTCCATGGCACTGGACATACCTGTAGCCTTGGGATACACCTGCACTCTCCCATCTGAAAAGCACACCCCAAGACCCCTGTCCTCAATGGTGGAAACTGATACAAGGTTCTTCTTCAGCCCAGGGACATACAACACATCCCTCAGAGTCATGGGACTCATCGACTCCCTCTGAAATGTGATGGTCCCCCGACCAACAGCTCTAACAACGGTGTTGTCTCCAAGGATAACCTCCACATCTCTACCTATCCCAGATAGCTCTGAGAACATCTCTCGAGCTCCAGTCATGTGACTCGAGGCTCCGCTGTCAATGTACCAAGTAGTCGAGGTGGATGGACCCTCCTGATGACCTGCCAACAATGAATGCTCCATATCCACATCCATGTCTATGCTGGTGGCTAAAGAGACTCTCTCTCTCTCCATCTGTCCAGCATAAAGGGAAAACTCCCTCTGAAATGCATCACTAAATTCATCAACCTCTGCTGAGGCTGCAGTTTGCTGTCCCTGTCCCTTCTTCTTCTTCTTGCTTGGACACTGTGAGGCATAGTGCCCAAATGCCTGACAAGCATAACACTTGATTTTACTCAAGTCTTTCTTCTGCCCACTCTGCTGCTGCTGCTGCTTGGCCCCACCCTTCTTGGGACCCTTCTTCTTCTTGCCCTTAGCTGCCAAAGCCACATTCTCATCATCAGCCCCACTGTGAGATGTACTACCCTGTACAAGACCTCTCCTGGTCTCCTCCTACACAAAGTCATCCCAAAGTCTCTCCCAATCAGGTAGGTTCTCTCTGCCTACTATAGCTTGCACAAAAGCACCCCAGGACTTTGAAGCCCCATTCACTGTTGTGCGTACAAGCTCTGAAGGGGCTACCACCTCCCCAACCGCTGCAAGTTCATCCTTAACTCCATAAATCCTAGTAAGGTATGCTGTGACTCCCTCACCCCCATTCNGGTTCTCTTTGCCTACTATAGCTTGCACAAAAGCACCCCAGGACTTTGAAGCCCCATTCACTGCTGTGCGTACAAGCTCTGAAGGGGCTACCACCTCCCCAACCGCTGCAAGTTCATCCTTAACTCCATAAATCCTAGTAAGGTATGCTGTGACTCCCTCACCCCCATTCATCTTTATACTTTTGAGTTTTTCTCTGAGAACCATCTTCCGGTTCTCATTGGTACTCTCATACAAACTGGTCAAGGCTGTCCACATCAAGTGTGCCCTAGTCTTGCCTGAAATGTGAGGGATAATGTGGTCTTTAACCGCATCAAGAATAATCCTTCTAGCTTTACAGTCCTGTTTGTTGAAGGCTGATAGGGCTGCTGCATCTGTAGATGCGGGTATGACAATCAGATTTGCTGTAGTGTTTCTAACTACATCCGGCCATAACTACATGGAAGCGCCTAGTTAGACGGTAAGACATATTGGAGCGAGCTCCCATAGAAGGCGTGCCTAACACCACAGCACGACGGACCTTCAGACGTTTGTTGAAGTGGGACGCACTTGGGAGTTTAGGTAATGGACCGAGCGCCCACGGAAGCNATAACTACATGGAACCGCCTAGTTAGACGGTAAGACATATTGGAGCGAGCGCCCATAGAAGGCGTGCCTAACACCACAGCACGACGGACCTTCAGACGTTTGTTGAAGTGGGACGCACTTGGGAGTTTAGGTAATGGACCGAGCGCCCACGGAAGCTGCGACTGACGCCCCAACCAACGACACCAAAATGAGCATTGGCAAGACAGAGCACGCGCACATGGGGGAAGTGGACCACACCGTAGGAGTTAACGCATCGGTAAGGTGGTGTGTGCACTAAGTAAAGGAGCGCACCCACCTTAGGGGACGCACTCACCCACGCGATGATATAAAGACACGACGCCAAGATATAAGAGAAGGAAGCTTTGACAAGCGACCAAGTGACAGGACGACTGAGACGTGCGAGCTAGGGAGGAATTTGAGATCAAGTCGTAGACGCAGTCACTAGGTAGCTCGGCTCAGAAACACAACATGGTTGCAGAAGAGCGTCGGTCTGGCAAGCTTGTGCTCAAGACAAGTTCAACATCATGATAGTTGGCAAGCTATGGGGGTTAGCTTAGTTGACAGTTTTGAGAGTTGGATGCCCACGGAGGGGTCAAATCGACTNTGCGCTCAAGACAAGTTCAACATCATGATAGTTGGCAAGCTATGGGGGTTAGCTTAGTTGACAGTTTTGAGAGTTGGATGCCCACGGAGGGGTCAAATCGACTTGGTGTATTTTTGTAAATAGATGTATGTTTGTTGGTTGGGTGCACACTCGAAGCTCTACTGGCTTGTGGAAGCTCCATCTTTGCAAAGTTGTTCATATTAATACAAAAGTTAACGGGGTTGGTCGGTTTGGCAACCCCACCCTTATACTATGTTGTGTTTTACTTGTTATTATGTGTAATGAAAATTTGGCAAAGTGTGGGAAAAACAGTTAATAAGTAAAAAGTGATAAACAAACCAGTGTTAACGAAAATGTTTTCGTAGGCTAGGCTTGTAGAAAATCTGAGTTTTTACTGCTTGCTGGTTTATGTTAACATTTCATGTTTTTCACTTTCAGCCGGTTTTGCATTGGCTGAAAGTTACTTAAGAAATTTGCTGAACAATTAAACACACAGTAAAAATACTAACAAGCTGAAAAACACATTTTCCAAACACACCATAAAAAATATAGACTCAGAGATTTTTGGCCAATGGCCCTGGAAAAACCCACAAGGGGAAAACCAGTCAGTGAGAGAGAGATATTATTATTTCTTCTAGGAAAAATTTCAGACAACCATTTACAGTCAAAATATAACTTATCTCGACCAACGCAAATAACCCAACAGGCTGCCTTGA
>LPNX010271113.1:0-105887 GCA_001517045.1 Pseudotsuga menziesii
AAGCGACGGGGCCGGCAACGGAGAAGACGGGGTCGCCGGCGGTGGCCGGAGCGCCGGCGCGACGATTGCCGCCGGGCAAAATCGTCGCGTCGGTAGCTCACTCCATTAAAAATAATTCCCTGAAGAGTTGGCGTTCATTTCAACGAAATGACATGCCACCAATCAATAAGGAAGTTGGGGCGGGGAATCGTTACACTTCATGTCAATGTTTAACTCCTTTTGCAAATCATGATAACTCCACATAAATCACCTTTTTCACCAATCTTGGGATAACATTCTAAGAACAAGAGTCATGAGGTGGCAATTTCACCGCAATTGCGAATAGATATTAGCTATTGATATAACACAAAAACTACATAAATATGACACTTTTGCTACAAAATTGTAACACAAATTAAACAAATTTGCCACATAATTTCTTAGCCATCAAGACCCAAGTTTCATACCATCACTAACATGATGAAACTTAAAATTTTATCATAACTTGATATATTATATACATTTTTGTTTCTTTTAAATCAATGTTATACCACACTCTTGTAAGACTTTCATAAATAATTATTTTATCCAATAATCAAGACTAATTTTTATGCAAATAAATTCTTTTATAATCAATGAAACAAGATCTAAACTATTTAATTACCTTCTAGTCATAAAAGTATCAAACTTGAAAAATACATGTTAATAAATAAGTTTAATCATGAAATATTTAATAATTTATTATTCAATTAGTAAAATAAATGTTAATAGTTGAATGATTGATTGAGAGGATAAATCTTAAATTTAATATCTAATCAATTTTATTTAATTTGAAAAAATAAATCTTAACAATTTAATATTTGATTAAGAGAATAAATCTTAAATTCAAGATTACATAATAAATTAACAATACCAAATATTAACTAATGACACTTCTAATGAAAATACTAATAAGCTATATTCTGAACAAAGTTTATTCCCCCTATTTCATGAGAAATTTAGCGACATAACATGCTATAAAGTCTTAAGGCACAAGCCACGTCGACATAAATATGTCATGTGTTTTTGTTAAATATGTTGAGTATTGATGAAAATGTCATTTTACAAAATATAGATGATAACTTAAAAATATGATTACTTCAAAGTTCAAATATGTGAGTTGGACCTTTCTAAATATGCCATTTTGTGAGCCTATGAGTGTTAAGGAACTTGCCCAACTTTCTATCTCATAAGAATTATCATAATTTAGGAACTCTAAAGCAAACCAAATAATTTCTTCCTTTACTTTTTTAAAATTCCATAAACCAAAATTAGTCAAATAAACTTTAACTCTCTCTTTTTATATATATAAAATTTGAATTTTAAATTAAAACAATTTTTACCTATTAAAAAAATTATTGCACCGAAGAGATCCATTCTACAACCATGAGAGGAGAGATGTGTAACTCCTTCTATACAAATAAATTAATATTCATTTTGAAATTTAAAAATAATTACATAACTAAAAATTAATTAAATATTTATATAAATCTTTTAAGGTTTAAAGTTAAAAAATCTTATAAAAATTTTAAGGTTTAAAATTAAAAAATCTTATAAAAAATTTAAGGTTTAAAATATTAAAAATGTTTATTTTTAATTTTTTATTATTTTATAAAAACTATTAATTGATTTTATTTATAAAATAAACAATTTTAACTATTTCATATAAATTTTAATAAAAAACAATATTCCCCCAAACACTACCATTTTATAGCACATATAAATCTAAATTAGTGCACATTGTTGTGTACACTTAAACTTTGTATCTGGTAAAGCATTGAAAAAGTGCACATACATTTTATATAAGAGAAAGTAACAAAATAATAATAATAATAAAACGCTATTTTAAACAAAATAATAATAATAATTATGTAAATGGTAAATCTAGAAATATTCCAGCTTTAAGGAATTCAAACTTAAAATTACGAATTTTTCAAAAGAACCATTAATAACTACAACTCTATTTTATTGTTCTTGGTTAGTAGAAGAACAATTGATCGACTATTGCGCATACCATTGACGTATATTACAGAGAGTCATGGATTGAACCAGATTCGGGAAATGCTCGATTCTATAGGGTAGTCTGTAATGAACGAAAATTCTTTTGAATTTTTCATGATATTCAAATTGGGGCTGACCCAAATATGCAGGGTCGAGAGAAACCTTATGCACCTGAACCCTGTTGCTTAACGATTAAGCCGCCGGGAGAACCAAAAGGATATGATCGAAAATATACAAATCCAATGGGGGGAATGATCTCATCTTGTGTAGGTTCCTTTTAAAGCAAGACCTCTTAACATTGATTGTAATTTGTATCCATCTCCATGTGGACTTGCTCCCATATTTCAGTTGTAAGTTCTCATACAATGTCCGCACTGACCTCTGTCATGATTTTACAACAAAACACAATTTGCTAAATAGACTTGTTATTTTGTTATTTTATTTCCGAGGTTCCAAATGTAGTGTTTGCATTCCAAGAAACTGCATAAAAATGTTAGGTAGGCATAAAACATCATTTATGTTCAGAGATCTGCTTTGATAAGGGCAAAGCATAATTTTCAAATCACATCTGCTAAGAGTGTATAGCTACAACCTAGAATTTTGCTTTTGAAAAATTTGAGTAATTTGTAAGTGTTAAGTTTCATGTCCACTTAATTATAAAAAAAGTAAACTGAAAAAAGTTTGTTTTCAAAAAACTAGGCTAAACTTATTTAACCATTAAAATCTTTGCTTCTGGCGAAGACCAAAACAAGAGAAGCGAGAAGTCCAACGAAACAAGAAAAGGCAGAAGTCTGATGATTAAATAAGTTTCGCCATTATACACAAAAAATTATATTGTTGAAATCAGTTAGCAATTGTGCAATGTGATCAACAACCTTAAATGCGTTGGTTTATGGCTCAAACCGTAAGTCATAGACATTTCGGATTTGGGGAGAAATTGAAACGTCATAGACATTTAGGATTTGAGAAGAAATTGAAACGTTGAATGTGCAGAGCATGTGAGGGGCCGTAGTGAATGAAAACGTCCACATCCATGTTCTAGCTTGTTCCTCACGTGAAATGCAAAATTATTTTCACAAACTGGAAATTGAACTCTGCCAATGACAATGATAGAATATATAAATCGTATGCTATCTTTATCTTTTCAACTGAATCACTCACTCGTACGTATGTCGATGGTGATTGATTGCTTTATCATCTATGTATTATTAAATATTTGGGGTTGGATTCCATTGAAACTATTCAGTTGTCAAACTCTTATCCGTTTACTTAATGGACTTCATTAATTTAGTCGATTCATATTTATAAAAAAAAAATGAAAAACATCATCCCACCTCAAATCTGAAATAAGATGCATTCAGCTTAGTAAATTATATTTTAGCGGCAATAGGTGCGACACCCTTTACTCTCTAGCTTCCAGAAGGTGTTCTGGAGCTTTAAAATTTTTAATTCGAAAAAATAGAATGTGCATGTATATCTAATATAAAGCAATATAAAGAAAGAAGTAGTACCTGCGCCAGTGACCAAGGGACGCCCCAAACTCGTGAACAAGAAGCAATGCTGGTCCCTTTCCATCTCCTTCAACAACGTAGTTAATATTATAACCTTTCCACTCCCAGTTGTTACATCCTTCGTATATTGCCTCCAGTTCCTTGTCGATGTAACGCCCACTATTTACATCCGCATTGCCACCTGATGATGATGATGAAGCATAGCACTGACTACTTTTCTTTCTTCTGTAACATATCGATGCCTCCTCATACGCAGAATCAAAACTTTTCAGCCGTGTCCAAGATGCGCGTGTAACAGATAAAGGGAAGCTATTAAGTTGGCGCATCAAAAAGTTTGGAAGGCCATGATCAAATCGAGAAACGGGCGCAGGCAACAGGGAACATGATGATGAGGAAGTTAACAGCATCCTCGCCTCTTTCCTGTGGCGTACATAGCCTAGGAATTTACGCTTTATTTAAAATCGACGTCTTGCATTCAATGTTTCAATTAGGCTCTTTGTAACAAGATTATAGACAGTCAACCTGAAAGAAAAAAAACTATAAAAATCAGATACCCTGCGGATAATTTTTTGATGGCCACCTATTGATTCATAGCAACCTCCCAATACAAAATGGTAGCAGCCTCACGATACAAATGCTTGTTGCAGCCATGAGAAAATCCCTTAACACGACTTCAACGTCTTCCATCCCTTCAAAGACTTGAAGCATCAAACTTCTATAGAATATCTATCCTCACACTCACATTGGGCTTTGATATTGTTGTGCAATCTACCTAAAAATAATATAGGGTATTAAGCAATTGGAAATAAACAACACAAAATAGGGTGAATGAAGACAATATTATAGGGCATTAATCATCATCATCATGACTTTTACAGGCTTCGAATGGTATTTATTTACAATGTAACCGAAACGAGGCTGCTAGGAGAGGAAGAGATCAGGGGTGTAGGCTAAATGTTTTAACTTTTGGATCAGATTTTTGGTAATTTTTAAAGCTGAAATTATGGTTATGGTAGTTACATATTGTTGAAATTACAAAATCAAAATGTATAGAAGTTTAGAAAAAATGGAAAAACTCTAAAACTTGGAATGATAAAGCCAAAGATAATGGAGTCCCTTATGAAGTAGAGGGTTGGTGGCCATGGAGTCCCTGCTAAAGTAGAGGTTTAGTGGCCTTGTGAAATTCTGTAACTCCTGTAGCCTTGCTTATACTCAAATTGTACCACTCACCATGTGAATCCTTGTAGTGCCTAGGCATAACGTGAGGAGAAGACACTTTCTTCAACAAATTGTGTTCTGTTCGTCTTCCTCATGTGTTCCATTGCAGAATCGATGGCTAGAATTAATATAATAGGATGACATTTCATATGGAATAGCCATTCGGGCTAGTGAATGACTGCAAGTTTTAATCGAAAAACCCTAGAAATGAGTTGAGGGCATTAAGAGCTATGTTTATGTTTCACACAACATGTTGTTATCTTCCATCCTTTCAAAGACTTGAAGCATCAAACTTCTATAGAATATCTATCCTCACACTCACACTGGGCTTTGATATTGTTGTGCAATCTACCTAAAAATAATATAGGGCATTAAGCAATTGGAAATAAACAACACAAAATAGGGTGAATGAAGACAATTTCTCCTTCGCCTCGATGATAACAAGACGAGACATGTTCCACCTTACCGAAGCATATGATGGAGGCCCAGTTAGGCTCCACCTGGAATGCATGCACAAAGTCCATGGGTAACACGCAAAGTGGGATAATAGAGGTGGTTGAAGGGATGATAGCCTCTGTAAAGACTGCATTTTATTTGTCCTATATCATATTATTAATTGCCATCACTTCCCTGTTATCTGAATCATTATCACCTGCTTGTTATCTTAATCATTATCGACATAATATTAATTCTCATCATAAAGAATGTACTGTTTACAAGGAGCCAAAACTATAAAAAAATGAGGATAATTATAAATTGTTGATATCATCATCGTCGCCGGGTCTTGGGGCACAAAAACCTAAAGCAACGTCATATCCTCAAACCAATAGTAATCTTAAAAAATAGACAATAAATAATAATAATAATAATTAAATGTTTTAAATATTACCAAACCTTAGTCTAAATTCTATTATATTTAATAAAAACTATTACAAACTTTGGAAGATTGAAAATTTTTGCTTATATCTACATGAATTAGTACTCATGACCGATTTATATATATCACCTACAGTGACATAATAAGTTGGTATATTTTTTTTCTTATGTGAACACGCACATCCTGCAATCTCTCAACTTCCTCAGTATCATGGCAGTTTATAGCTGAATGTATGAGTGGTGCACAAAAATCCGATAGTTAACAAGAGTTTATAATGGTCTTTAACACCAAATTATTGATATACGTGGCCAGTGTCTTCAATTTGGCGTAGTTTCTTGTTCAATTTAGTGGCAAAAAACCACGTAATTTGGTAGACTATTAAACAAGCAGAGAATGTTTCCTTCTTTTATGTTCATCGCGGTGATGGATAGATTAATTTTTAGGAGTCGGCGTTCGAACCGACCATTTGCACCGATCGGACGACCGCGGTCACGTGAGCGGTCACGTCCGACGACCGCGGTCGTCCGATCGGTGCAAATGGTCGGTTCGAAAGGGCCAACCTAATTTTTATGACCAAGAACTCAGTTGGTGAATAATTCATCTTTGGCAACCTATCTCTTTTTAACTCCAAGTGGTTTTCTTTTGTCATCTTATTGTAAACTTTCCTTAAAATTTGTAGATGCCCATTCCAAAATGATTCATCCTTGGCAACCTATCTCTTTTTAACTCCAAGTGGTTTTCTTTTGTCATCTTATTGTAAACTTTCCTTAAAATTTGTAGATGCCCATTCCAAAATTTATTAATTGAAAAATGAAATGGCATGTTGGTATCAAATTTGTTTCTATTAATTCATCAACTCATTAATATACCTTTGGGGCGATCCAACATATACTATTATTCCCGCATAAAAAACGAAATGTCAAATAAAGGAAACGTCCATTAAATAATAATCATTCAAAAGTCAAAGATTAATGTTACACATGTGGCAAATCTCACCTTTTAAAATTATGGCATAATTGATTGTTCATCAAAGTTTATATCATCAATATAACACTTTAGAAGTTATGGCTATCACAAAGCATTAAAGTGCAATGATATTAACCATTTTTTTTTAAAGGCGGATATGAAGCATCACAAGTGTACATGATGTATTTCAAACTTATTATAGATATAATGAAATGTAACGAGTTTTATAGATATTAATAAAAGAAATTATATATTTAAATAATTTTTATCAAAGTTCTTTTAAATATAATTTGTTTCAAAATCACATATGTATTAGAAATATGAATATATATATATAATTTATAAACATAAAAAAAAAAAAAAAGTTAATGTCCATAAATTTTAATACATGTTTCAAAATAAAAATTGTTATCAATACCATCCTATGACTTACGTTCTTACAAGGTGAAGATTAATCATCAAAGTTTAAACATTTAGTTAATTCACACTGATCAACCAAAGGAATAGAAATTTTTATTAATGTAATAGTGATCATAGTTGAAAATTTTGAAATATTGTGTTGATGCAAATCGAAACACATGATCAATCATGAACATGTTAAAAAAAGAACGTAGAGTTGTGATGGAAGAGAAATAATCCAAATCACCAAATCCTCATGAAAGTAAAAACCAAGCCCCAGAAAAAGGTAGTGCAAGGAGTGAAGGATCCAAGAAAGATAAGCCATGAAATCGTCTACCAAATCAAACAAGAGAAAATGAAAGAAAACCAAAAGCAAGTATCTACAAAATTACATGGGGGACCCCCTTGATTTTTGTTGGGGTGCCAACAAGATGATAGTTTCAGTAGTGTTATATTGATGATTATTGAGTTGATTGTTGAGATAGTTTCAGTATTGTTATACTGATGATTGTTGAGATGATAGTTTCAGTATTGTTATATTGATGATTGTTGATTTAGTTCCAGTGTTGTTACACTGATGATTGTTGATGATATTGCTTTCAGTATTTCTATATTGATGATGATGTTTATGTTCCAACATCTCTATGCTGGTAATGCAGATGATAATCTAGCATTAGATGTTTTTTTATTTTAGCACTAACATGCTAATGAGATTGTTGTTGATATTTTAGTATCTATATATTGATGTTGCAGAAGATGAGGTTGCAGATGATGTCTCAGTATTCACATACTAATGTTGCCAAAAAGTTGATTTAGCATCCACATGCTAGTATGGAAGAAGATGAATCAATATCCACATATTAATGCTATAGAAGATGATCCAGAAGATGATTCAATATACATATATTGACGTGATAGACGATGATCCAGTATCCACATACTGATGCTATAAGAAGATGATCCAGTATTCATATACTGATGCGATATATGATGATTTAGTATCCACATACTGATGCTATAAGAAGATGGCCTAGAATATGATTCAGTATTCACATACTGATGCTACAAAAGATAATTTAGAAGACGATAAGAGATGCTTGAGTACGTACAGAAGATGATTCAGTATTTACATACTGAAGATAGCAGAAGATGATCCACCTGAGATCGATGATGAAGTTGAATGATGATGCTCCAAAACTTCGTATGACATATAGAGACTCACCAGTCATTTTTATAGTTGTGGTAGCAGTTTCTACTGTGGTTGAATACATTCCTAGTTAAGAGGGAGTGTTAAAGTATTGTAACTTTGGAATATATTCCAAGATGTATTGAATATGGTCCTCCTTCAGGAGATGAGTTTGGTCTTATAAGAGTCATTGAAAGAGTCAATGTAAACCTCTTAATGTAAGTCGGGTCAATAGTACCTAAGTGTCAATATAATAAATGTTATTTTTGGTGTCTTGCCAGGAAAGTCGGCCCAGTCAGTTAGAAAAGTTGACCCTGTTAGGTTAGAGGTCAATTCAACTGAAGAATATAAATAGGGAGGCGCTCCCATTCATTTGTACTCACTCAAGCTGTTTTGCAAGAGAGAGAAATATTAGTGCGCCAAAAATAAGAGAGAAGCATTTTTCTGGGTTTTACACTGCTCTGGTTGAGTTCTATATTGAGGAAGTTTTATGGGGTTTTCTCCCTTGTGGTTTGCCTGAGGAAAATTCTTGTGTTCTTAGGTTTCTGTGCTTGTTGTTCTTTCAGTGATCTTCTAGTGACAATTTGTTTTAATATATAATCTAAGCAAATTAATAAAATTTTACAACTAGTGAGTGTAGAGCAACATTACCAAGTGTCCAATGGGATGAGACATAATTTCCTTAAAGTAATCCCCCGACTCTGTAGTATGTTTCAATGTGAACCGCTTACTATGGGGAATAAAAATTAAATGGATATCCCTATTAATATAACCACTTGACTCCTCTTTTTGGTTGTCCTAGTGATCAGACCAAAGGACTGCAGTGGACACAAGAGAATTCGAGGGACCGAATCAAGGTTTGTTACTTAACCAACAAAAATAAAGAATATGAAATTAAACTACTTTAATGCATTGTGTGTATAATGTGTTTTAATATAGTTTCACAACTTTAATCTACTTTTTAGTATCTAAAATGAAAAAATAAAAGAAAATGGGAAAAACACACGACGAAAAATGAGGCGACAAAAATTCCCCAAAGGGGGATGGGGTGTGGGTGCTGGGTATCCCATGTGCTTTTATTTTATTATGATCTCTTACAATATTTCAGAATGCCTTTGGTCCTTATAGATTCAGAACCAATAGGTTTACATTTTTTAGAAAAATGACTTATGATGAAAAAGGATTCTCCTGGTGCTTTGAATGGTTCAAAACTTCAAAAATTTGCTAGAGTGCCTCTCTACCTATTCATCAAAAGTGAAAAACCAACGAACAAAAGATTGTAAAATATTTCCAAAAACACTTTAGAAGTTTCTTTGGACAAGGTTAGAAAAATCTCAAAATTACACTAAGTTAAACTATGCTAAAAGACAAAAAATAATTAGGGAAAGAAAGCTAAAATCAAGTTTCCTTACGGTCTTTGGTTTCCCTTTTTGGGAAGCCAATGAAAATGCACTAAACATGCCAGATCTTACTTTTAATTACATAAAAAAACCTTCCACTAAATATTTTAGATATAATGTAAAATGACTTGCAAAAGGAAACTCTTATGCTAGATCTAATTATAAAAATAATGAAAACCTTGAGAGAAATTAAGATCTAAGAACAAAACAACTATGAATAAGATCTAATTAATATTGGTTTTAAAAAAGGAGTAGATATAAGCTATAATGCGAAAAGTAACTAGTAAACAAGAGATAAATTTTAATGTAGAAGAAGGAAAAAAGAAGTCTGCTTGCTGTTGAAACTCAGGAAGAAGAGATTTTCATAGTGCAGCAAATAGGGACTATGTTATTCTCAAACCCTTGAAGAGGAGAAATATGCAAGCAAGTTCGATCCCTTCTTGAAGTAACATAACATGCAACTTGCACAAAATTGGTTAAAAACTCGGTGTTACTTGCCATAGAAATTTAGAAAGCACGCAACTAAACAAAATAAACATGCATATCCAAGATATCTAGAGAAACTAAACATAAAATTACAAGAAAACAAACTTCTAAATGTAACGCCCCATATTTTGACTAGGTATATTTATCAACTAGGTATACTACACTTTATTTGCTTATTATATGTTGGAGTCGGCTCAACTGAGTAAACTTTATTTAGGACATGATGGACCCGAGTATATATTGTTACTATGTTTATGATGTCACTATGGTTATGATGTTACTATGTTTATGTTGTTACTAGGTTGTGATTATCACGAGCTTCCTTTGTTTTATGATGACAATTTATGTTTAAATGTTTTCATTGATGGAATGTGAAATATATGATGCGGTACATAGATACCATCTTATGATGTGATCAATTGAATTATTATATGTCATGTGTACCTGTGATGAATTAAATTGATACGTGAAATGTTGATGGTGATGATGTGGATCACTTGGTGATCGAGTGTAAATGCTTGTTATAAATGTGTATTTTACGAAATACTAATCCACAAGACACATGGACTCTGTGATAGCCGAGTACTTGATATGATATGTGGAATAAGAACTTGTTTATGCAATAAACCTTAGCAACAAAATTTTTTTCAAACCCCCAAATTTTCACAAAAATTTAAAATTTTGAAATAACATAAAATGATGAGACTGCAGTTTATTAACAGCTAACGGTTAGCAATAAAAGAAACAGTTAATAGATTAGTTTGCATAAACTCAATTATGTTAACTCAACAGTTTTCATATTAACACAATCTTAAGTTTGACTTGCGCATTAATTTTACATTTGGTTTACTGATGAGTTCTATTTATGATAGTAGGTGGAATCTTACTTTGAATTCTGGGGCTTACTTAGCATTTATGTTAACGCAGATGGATTACTTGTTCTTACAGGTTTACAGGTATGAATGACCGAGTATCGTCTTTAAATTCATAAAGCATCCTGCAATATTTCTATTTGTAATTAATAAGCTTAGATTATAAGCTGTTGTAATCCAACCTACTTCTGTAAGGTAACACAATTTGTTTTCTTTTGTTGCTATTGTAAACAAAGTTCAGATGATTGAGTTTCTTCCTGTAGAGTATGTAGCGACAATACTACTTCCTTTGGTTCTGAACAATTTAATTTATCTGCTTGATAATCTTTATTTCAATATGCATACCCTAGCAATTCTATATTACATTTCTTGTATTAAGTTCTATTTAAGAACAACTACCAGGGTTGGTGTTTTTTTTTATAGAGCCAATCTTTTCATCTTATGTTAACCTTAGTAATTTGGTAAAAACGTAAAACTATATTCCAAGTAATGAGAAATTGTCACAACTTCTAAGATAAGATCTCATGGATCTGTATTAAGTAAAAGAGTTCATAGGAAAATGTTCTTACATTTCACTTTACCATTACACAGTTTGCTAACAAAACTTTGCTAGTTTCTAAGATTTATAAATATGCATAAACTATTTGTTTATCGACATAAAAGGTTTTATTAATGTTGCATTTGCATAATACTTAAGATCCTACTCAAAACGATGCTATGCAAAGTACTCAAGTTGAATGTTGTGTAATAATTTATACCACCATGAAAAGAACTGGAACTAATAGATAGTTATTCTTACACCATTAACTAGACTGTTTATAAGACAATGATTTCATAATTATCTTAAAATACTATTGATAACAACTTAGTCATTACACTACCCATCACACTATAATGATATTACTATACAAGCTTTGATGAGTTATAACCATTTCAAAGGGGGTTAATACTTATATAGATATTGTGCATATTATAATGATAATGTTTATGTAGTATTTTAACATCTCCCATGTTAATTATTAGTATAAACTTACTACAGAGAAATACAATTATCACGAGATTTATTAACAAAATCTCGTATCATTGTTTACCAATAAATTATGCAAGGTTTCTTTTTGGATTACGAGGTTATACGATTATAATATGTGCTAAGTTAATGTTATTATAACATTGCATACCCACGCTAATGATGAGCTATACACCAACGTAAAAACAAATATCGTATGATATAAAACCCATGCAAACTATAGTGTTTTAACGTTGTTTGATGAAATCATTTGAAAGAAATAATTGGTGATTATTGAACGCAGGTGACTATGGAAAGTCGACCCACTGCATGAATATATTATTGCGGCCATGTCGAAATTCCTTAGCCATGCACTGGTTATATATATACTTGTCAACCCTAACCCTTGGGTTATTCGAGCTCCGACATTTGCATTGGCCCTTTGGGCTGTTCTGCAAGCTTCCATGGCGACTGTGAGTGGAAATTAGTTGTAGAGGCTCTAACGCATATGTTTGTCATGTCTTACTCCCTTGAGCTGGGTTTTTTTGCTCGCCTCCATGAAATTTCTTTATTTGGTTAGGGTTCACTGCCCTCCTTGCACATGGCTTTACGGCCCGCCTGTAACTCCTTTTTCTGCCCTTCTATCGTGGTCTGTCATTGGTGAAAGCTCGAGATTATGATGTGTGATCGTGAAGCTCCTTCGTCGTAGGTTTTTGGAGTTTAGTTTTCCTACTTGTATGTTGGTGACAGTCCGACTCCATGCTTGTTGACTCCTTCACAGCCATTGCTCAGGCTTACCTACACCCCTGCTATTACTGTGAAAAGCACCAGAGTCCTGTCGTCTCCATTCTCAGCGAGAATGAGGGTTTGGCTCTTCTTAGCATTGGTTGTGGCATTGTTATTCCTCCGAGGTTCCATCGTTTTCACTTCCAGCTGAGGTAAGTAAAATAATTAAGAACTATTGCTATTTACGGTTCCATTCTGCATAAGGGTTTTCAAATTTTAAATAACTCTGGTTCTTTTACAATGCAGGTTGGCTCGTCTCCAAAGTTGATAGTCGTGCTGCACAGATGGCTCCACGAACAGTCCACGGTAAGCTTTGGTTTCGAACATGGTTCTCCCTGCTTGTATAGACTTTTGCAGTTGGAAGAAGTCTCAGCCATGTTGCACCCAATATTGGGTTGTTGTTCTTCATTTTTATAGTTTTTATTTTAGTTTATAAACCTTGCTTTTCGCAAGGTGACTTCAGCTTGAAGTTGTAACTAGTAAAGCTCTCCTCTCGTTCTAGGGTTTCACTTACAGTTTGGTAATATTTTTTTAATACTTGTTCATACTCTAAAACAAGATATGGGTGCTCAGCTCTTAGCTGAGTTTTTGTACTCAGTTAATGTTTTGACTTACATTCGGCCTTCGGGCTTGTTGATATAATGTGAATATCTTTTTAAGACAGTTTGTCTTCAGCTTTCATTCGTTTTCATTTATGTACTTTTATTTTATCTCTGTGTAAATGAGTTAAATTCCTCCTGTTAATACTTATATAAAAAGAATTTAAGTTAATTACTCATCCTAGGTTACAACTGTAAATGTTTTTTTTTGCATATTAAATAATATTGGGTAACTTCGGCTCAGAATTACAAGCTAGGGTTTTTACCCTATTTAACTTGTAGGATAATAACTCCTTTATTGTTTTTAATTATTTTAAGTTATTGTTAACAGTATTTAAAACTATTCCAGTAACTCAAGGATTTCCTAAGTTAGGGTTTTTATGAAAGTAATCTCTGTGTCTTTTTAAAGATTCCTTCAGTTTGTTTTAAATAAGCTCTTAATTTGTAAACAAAAATGTTGAGTTAATCCTATTATCTGTAAGTACTATAATTTCTTAAACTTGAAATAGTTTGTTAATAAAGTCCGTGACCAGTCTGTATTAGTTTAATTCATTCAGTAATATTATATTTTATTAGCTTAACTATTTTCTTTTAAATTACTAGGAATTGAAATAAGGGTTTCGACCCTGTCATTACACCTTCACAAGTATAATCTGTTTGTAAAAGTTACAAGACAATTCCTCGTTAAAATACTTATTTAATTTAACATAAGTTACTATTGTATCTTAGTTGTTTTGATTATATAAAAATGTTGTTGGAGCTAAATAATTCTTTGTTAAGATATTCTTTATCTTTAGATTAATTTGTCTTTAGAATTTATTTATGTTACTAAATCCTACCTAGGGTTTGAATAGTTGCAGGATATGTTTGTTATTATTATCAGTAAAGAAATAAACTAAAAGAACCATACTTAATTCCTTGCTCAACATAATAAGATAATTATTATATCTGAGTTGTTTCTATTTCCTCTGTTTCAGGTTAATAGTACAGTTTACAAAAGAAAGTACCGTGTAAAAGAAATAACTTGCCTACTTGAACAACTCGTGAATATAATACCTTGCTATCAGTACAAATATTATGGCTATTTATTTTCTAGCATTCTTATTATAACAGTCTGGTTTAAACAATAAACTTAACTAGGTAGATTAATATTCTTTTATGAAAACAACTATCTACAGAATATAAATGATTCCAATACTCCGAAATACATAATAACTCTATTCGTATCAGATTTCTTTCTTATCCTTCATCTATTTTAAAATATACTGCCTGTGCTAGAGTACGGTCTGGTCCATTCCAGACGTGGAAAAACACAGGTAGGATTGTTTTTCATCAACTACAGATTCAACATTTCAAATAACTTAAGGATTAAAATCTCTATCAGTTCACTACTAAACATTTAAACATCCATTAATCATTCAATTTCACATATAAACTTTAATTTACACAGCAATATAAAAGACTGTAGAACCTGTTTAAGTTGGACAACAACAGCGTTGGGAGGTCATTCCTCCCTACCAACTCCTGGAGAGCACTCAAACAACATCTCCTTAGGACCCCCGAGCCTGTTCCTGGTCTCCTTGGCTGAGAACTGGCGGAGCAGCAACAAAATACTAATCCAATGACTCAGTAATAACTCTGCACTCAGCAGTAAGATCCTTCAATTGAAAAGCTTCACTAGATCACTATCTGCAATTTACCCCTCAAACACCTTCCACAAATTCCCTTCCCATTGAAATCCTTTGAAGTACATTCCCTGAATGATTCTCTTCTTGGAAATGAGCAGCCCTTAGCTCTCTTCAATGGGCATTTTTATTAAGATTGCCTGGGTATTTTTGGGTTAGTTGTCATTAATTGAGCCACCTGCTCTGATCCCACTTTCTTGGGGAATCATGACCCCAAATGTAGGGAGGTTTCCACCTGCAACATTGGAAGTGTTTGAGGATGCTTCCATTTGTCTATTTGCTCTCGACCCAGTCTCCTCCACCAAATTGACTAGTAACCACTCTTTTAACAGCTCTCCCAAGTTGTTGTCTCCATTTTTATTTATTTATAATTAAAATATTTAGAATTACATTCAACATCCTTGACTCTGCTGAGTCATCAATTACAACTTAGCATAAAATTTAACATATCGTCTTGAAATAAAATCAAATATAATAATATTATTTTTGCAAAATTGGGGTATGTGACAAAATTGATGATATGATGACACATGTCGATAACCTTGATAGAAACATAGTATGATTCAATAGGGTATAGACCCAATATGTTCAGAGGGATGGATGCATTTCCCACCCTATGTTACTATAATACCCGAGGTCGTGGGAGGGATGTGATGAGTCATGCTCCTCATGTTGTTGTGATGATGATTGTCAGATGCATGCTAGGAGAGTCTAGGTTCGCTATTCATCCTACGCTACCACTCTCAGCTTTATATGTGATCAGGTCAGTAAAGTCGACATCCACATCATTACTAGCAGAGGAAGGATAGGGACGATGTGGACATAGGTTATTATGGGAGGATATTGTTAGCTAGTACTATTGAGGGTTGGGGATTCCTTTTAACCAAATTAGTGGTATTGGGTACCATTTCATGTACTTGAATGATTAAACTGATGTAAACATAAAAATAATGATATGAAATCTTATAAGGATAACTCATAAAATAGCCGATAATGTTTTAGTAATTTTATGTTGTATGTATAATTGTTATGTTTGCATGGAGGATTATTAGTATTAGTTACCAATTATGCATAGGAAAGATGATGTATGTTTATAGTACATGTCCAACTTCTACATACGCTAACCACACATGCACATTTTGCATATGTACGCTAGTATCGTTATACAAATACTTTCATGCCAAATTATTGTATAAACAATTGTGAATGGGTAAGTTGATCATACATTGATCCTAGATAGATAATGAACGCTAAGTAATTAAAATATGTGTTAAACAAAACATTTAGTATTCATTAATTATAATTATTCACTATAAATCGTCAGTTAAGAATTGACGTACAAGGATTTTCATTTATAATATAATTGTGTTGTTTAATTATCTTCCATGATTAATTAACGCATTAAGGGTACTTTGTTTATTAATAAAAAAGTACTATGTTGATACTTGGCTACTTATGGATTAAACAAATAAACTTTTCTATTATTATTCACCATTAATAATAATAATAATATATTATTGTTATTATTATTATGAATAATATCATTAAACTAATATTAATTATAATAGTCTATCAATTACCAAATATCATAAGTGAATAAATTGAATTGTTTAATTAGTAAGTTAGTTAATTATAAAGGGGATTGACCGAAACATTGTTTATGAAAAGAAAATGGGTTATTAAATTATTAAATGTACAAAGGAGTTAAGATAAGACTCATTAAAACCTATATTATTAAATCACTGTCAAGAAAGATAGCCGAATTTGGATTTTATAATTAAAACAAACCACCACTTCCAATTTTGAAAGATCAACAACATGAATACTAAATTAATACTTTATTTAACTTGATTAATATTGGAGACGATGAGTGGATAGGTAATTAACCCACCGTCTGATAGGGAGCCAATTGAACCTATAAAGAAATTAATAATAAATGGGCAATCAACTCACCTAAGAAAAAATATTTAACTTGAAGGAGATTTGATTGCTCAAGAAACGAACAATTAATAAAATAATATTGGATTGTAACTTATAAGAATAACAAGTAAGGGAATTGAATGATTGAGGGGTCCAAGAAATGGATGAGGCGGGTGGAGTAAGCTTGAAGGCTTAAAGAGGAGGAAAATAGTATTTAGGTGAGAACTTATGGGTGAGAAAGGGGGTTGGTTCTTTTAGGGAGAGAGTGAACTATGAGGAAATTTGAGATTGTTTTGAAGTGAAGTGAGTCCGAGGAGGGTGACAAATCCAAGGTGGAGGTTGGAAAATCATGAGATATTATGTTATTAAACTATGGAAAAAGTTTCTATCGGGGTTATCACGTGTGGGCTAGGAAATCCGTTGATTTCCTAGGGCCAACAAGATAATAGCTTGTCAACAGGGTGGGCTCAATTTTTTTTCTGGTTTCTAAGGGAACCTAAGGAAACTTTGCGGGAGCTACGTGAACTAAGGGATCTACTACAACCTACCAGACCTAGGTATTCTACTATTTGTCACACAGAAATTTCAATTTTCACAAAAAAATGTGTTAATTGTTTTAAAATATAAACTTATGTTTATGATTTTTTTCCTCGGAAAAAATTGTAATTTTATTTCAATAAAGCACAAAATTACATTCGTAGATGTATATAAGGAAAAAAATATGCCCCATACATTGTCAACAGAAAAAAAAATTAATTTTTACATCCAGAACAAAATCTTTACAGTTTTGTAAAAACTTCATCATAAAAACCTAGCAAAAGACTGATGATGATAATGCCCACCATAAATGTCCATGGGAAGGGTAGTCACACCCCCACTAAGCCACCCATGGACACATACACCACAATCCAAGAAACACAGCCAAAGCTGCCTCAAAAGGGAAAAATAAGTTGTGTCAAAGCATGTTATAGTTTTGCAATGTATCATCACAATATAACATAGCAGAAAAACCCTAAGAAGTTTGCACGCTATATCCAGATATAAAAAAGAAAGAAAACTAAAAACTTCCCATCAAGCAGATCCAGTGCAAACGATGATGAGCCCGTAGGATAAGAGTAGCAATGGGAACTCCACCAGCCACCACCGCCATAAAACTTAAGGAAGCCGATGATATAGGCCAAGCAATGCCCAAAAGATCCGTCATCGCCACAACATATGCAGTAGACAGATCCCATCGCAAGGGGCATGCAACCACATCACAGGATTTGAACAGATTGACCTCCACTAACACAAATGAGTTACGTTGACAACAAAAGATTAAAAACGCCTCTGAAGATCGCCCCTACCTCCGCAAGAGTAGGTCACCGTGCAAGGGAACCTGCAAATCTGAGGGAGAAATTGACCGAAAAAATCCCACAAAAACCCACCCATAGCTCTCGTAGAGGAAGGGGAGGGCGGCTGGGTAAAAACCCAAGCCGCCCGCAGAAGAAAAAATCAGTAACGACTCTCAAACCTAAAAATTGCAGAGCTCCCAAAACCCTCCTCCTAATCCTTATGTTTATGATGAAATATTGTTGTAATCTCACAGATCACAGAGGGTTACCAATAATACACATAGAAGCATATAGACATAACAGACACAAGAGACAAGCATATAGATAAGGAAGTAACAAATTATATTATAACATGAGGGTCCATACATACACATAACTGAACCAAGTTCTCATCTGGCTCAATAGCCTAATAAATATGATTACAAACAGTTACAAATAACTACTTGTCGGTTCGGTCAACTGACACGACCTCATGCGATCGACCTAATCTCCAATTAGTTGGCTATTCGACTAGTCAGCTCCCCGACTAGCTCCTCCAACATCTCCCCCAGGAACAAAATCTTTCTTCGTCACGAAGAAACAGGGGAGGGAATCAACAGTGTACTGTCTTGAGTAGTTACTTCTAATATTGTTTGTCTTCATGGATTGTGTAGTCATATGGTTGGTCGTTTCTACGCACATACTTCCATAATGGCTTCTGTTGTAATGGCCAGTTGATATTGAAACTCTGTCCAATTCTGTAGTATTTTCTGGATGTCTATAGTCAAGGTTGTGATGCTTGATCGAGTCAACATTTTATCCTGGATGGAAATATTTGTGATGCTTTCCATGTTGGGTCCCATGAATTAAGATTTTTCTTCCGTTGCTTCCAATAATCTCTTCATCCGTGGGCAGATTGTATCTAGATTGTCAAGGCTCGGTAGTGCTTGCTGCACCCATTGGTGTGCTTGTTTCTCCAGTTTCTGTAGTTTGGTTGTTTCTAATACAATTTGTTCTTGTATTTTAATTCTCATTGTTTCTTCGATGCCTCACCTCTTTTCTAGCATTTGAATTTGCTCACGAGTCTGTCGGGTCTGCTAAAATACTTGTCCGTAATAGGTAGGCCAATTGTGGAGTACTTCTGTTGTGATGATGGACTCTTCCAAGTGGTCCTGTAGTACTTTGTGCGCTTCCGAGAATGTTGTATATTGATTCCTTAGTAGTCTGGATGTTTCCTCTTTTTGATCTTCCTTTGTATTTTGTAGGTGTATTTGTAGGGTCGACACCACACTTTCAAATAGCTGATATGCTTTTTCCAGTGGCTTGTTGGTGTCGACCTATATTGGTCCCAGTATTACTGTTTGGATTAGAGTTTTGCATTTTGTCAGAAATTCAGTTTGCTCCTTTTTAGTATTAGTCTGGTTTCTTGTTGTTGCTTCTGTGGCAAGGGTTTCTAGGAGTTGACCCAACTCTCTATCTCCGAGTTTCGTTGTGTCAACTACAATAGTCGATCCAAGTTGGTTGAGGTGGATCGCTGTCTTCTTTTGTTCTTTGTGATGTTCTTTCTTCTTTTTGTCTTTTATTTTACTTTTGTGTCTATGCTGGTCTATTTGTTGTTTTGCCTGTGGTTCTGGAAGTGGTTGATTTCCCTGTGGCTGGTTTTCCGGCTGCCGATCTTCATTGGTCGGTGGAATTTATGGTTGAGCTTCTTGGGTGGAACTTTTTAGCTCGGTGTGTATTTGGGGGACTTGAAATAGGTGGTTCAGGGTTTGGAAAGGGTTCAGGATTGGGAGGTGGTGATGGAGATGGTGAATGGTCTGGTGTAATTGGTGTAGTGGGGATATTTTCAGTCGACAGTGGATCTTTGACTTCTAGTGGTGAATTGGTTGGGTCATCAGAGAATAGGTTGTCGATCACCTGGTTGATTGCTGAGAGCGGATCTGGCGTGGTAAACTAGATTCAATTGGTGGACATTTTGTTGTAATTTTCTGAGTAGAGGTGAGTAGTTTGGGTAGTTTTTCAATGAATGCTTGGAAACCACCATCATGGTTGAACCGTTATTTTAGTGTCTCCGACATAGCATCTTTGCAGATGTTGACATGGTTGATGGTGGGTAGCTGTGGGGTATCTTCTTGTGTGATCCGGGTTGGGGATGGGGGTGTAGAAATTAGATCAACAATGTTCTCATTGACTGAAGTGGTTGTAGTTTTTACCTTTTTCGGCCTTGCTTGGTTTGCTCCTGCATCGACGAACCACTTGAATTATGTTTCGACCGATATTTTATTTACTGCTGTGTCTTCTATGATGTCGACATCACTATCCAACAATTCTTCTTTATCTTCTGATTCAGATAGGATAAGCTTACGCTTCCCCTTCCCTTTTTCCTGATTTGCTTTCCTTTTCCTTGAGGATGTTATTTCCTTTGCTATTTTATTTAAGTTTTCTTTTATCATAGCATATTCTGGATTATCTGATTCAATATCTTCTTCTATTTTCTCTTCTCCTTCCTCCTATTGGTGAGTCAGGATGATATTTCTTTCTGTTGATATAGCCATCTGATGTTCAGTCGGTGTGCTTCCCATTTGGATAGGTTGTGGCACAGAAGTCTGCTGGTATATCTTCCGACATGAAGGTACTGATATATAAGAAGAGTTCATAATCCTCTTATTTTTCTTAGTCGGTCAATGGTTCTTTAATTGGTTTATTTACTTCTTTAGCCTTTGCTGGTATCGACAGCTTGGTATTGGACTGTCGAGCTAGTTCTTGGAAAATCTTCTCGACTGGTGGGTAATATTTAAGAGGTTTTGCTTTTGCTTTTTCTCCCTACATGTACCAAACTGCAGTGTGGTCGAGCTCTAGTTGAATGTGTGCCATTTTTGGTAAACTCCTTCGAATGTTCTGAGGCACCCTCCATCTAGTTGTCTGGACCTTTAGAGTCTGGAACCAATTTTCTAGCATTACTTTTCCATTTGTCAGTTCTTTGAGTGTTCCATTTTGTGAAAATGGTTTGAACCTCCACATATGATATTTGCTAGGTTCTTGGAACTGCTTGTCCCCAACTGGACATAAGTGGTACATGGCTATCCAAATTATCAGTAATGGGAACCTGATAATTCCATCTGACTCTTGGCATTTATCACATATGGTCTTGAGCATTTCGGAAACATACTGATCCCAACGATAAAATTTCTATGTGTCTGCTATTGTGTCGACTGCTTCCAGCATGTCTAGCTTCAGGTCTCTCACTCGACCTGTAGGGGTGAGTCCTGTCGCTATGATTTTGGCCACGATTTGTGGTGTCTGGGCTTGTATTTGACTGATCATTAGCCCTTTCGAGTCCTTTACTATTAGTGTTCTTGTAAGTCGTTATACCAGTCCTTCTTTTATGCCAATAGGAACAGGATCGCCTTGGTTTGAGAGACTGGTAAGTATATGAATTCGCCGGAAATTTCTACTGGCCTGTCGAAGTAGAATTTGCCATTGTGATATTGACTAATAATAAATTTTACAATGGTTTATTTTGTTCCTCCAAAACTCGCCATGAAAGGTGTATTCATGTAACTAATAATGGTACTGTGGCTTATATTCTCTGCTTCTTGTGTCATTTTCTTGTCCACATAAGCCCATTCTTTGATTTATGCCTAGGTTTTTGCCCATGAAGTTTCCTGTACCTTGGCATTTTTTATGTTTCTTAATATTCTCATGAGTGGGGTTTCAACGGATTGTAGTTCTTTTGTTTTTGTAGCTGCAGCTCTAGTTTGTTTCAGGGCCATTTTGTCAATCTCTTGGTCGGCTTTACTCACAGGGTTTCTGCTCTCAAATTTCTAAATACTTGGTCGCTCGATTTCTTCAGAACACGGTAAATGATATTTTTCTCACGTGGTATTTATAGGTGGAGCAAGTGACGATTCTATTGATGGATGTATTAATGGCGGAAATGATGGTCCAACATGGTCTATCGAGTTTGCGTTAAGTGCGATTTTATTTTGGTGCTCCTTCTGACTATGGTCTGAATGCGTGATTTGACCTTCGGAATTGTCGATCGATGTCAATCATACGGGTGGTCGATGGCGGTATGTCGATGGGGCTGGTGTCAGTTGTCGAAGTGTATTCTAGTAACTCTTTCGAAGTTTCTTATCATTTTGGTTTACGAGTGTTGGATCTGTTTGTTGTTTTTGGGATTTTTATATTTTTGTAGGTTTTTCTAACAGTTATGGTCATTATATATATATGCTTAATTTTTGTACCGGTTTAGTCGGGCACCATTAACAAGTTTCCAAAATATTATTCCTTGTAACGTCCTTAGTCGGACTGATCCGTTGGCATGAATTTCTTCGACAACGTAAGGTCCCATCCATTTTGTGTGTCATTTTTTTGGTTTTCCTTTCACTCGACTGTTATATAGCAGAGCAAGATCTCCTACCGACAAAATTTTTTTTTGATATTGCGGTCATGCCAAGCCTTCTGTTGCCATTTTTGAATTTCTTGATGTTTTAAAGCAAGCAGTCGGTGTTCTTCTAGCTTGCTTAGTTGCATCATTCAATCCCTTTTTCCTTCCTCGACATCGACATGTAAGATATCTACTATGATAGGTGTTTGTTGTCGGAAATGTAATGGAACTACTACTTCTTGGCCATAGACTAGTTGAAACGGTGTTTGGTTGGTCGAACGTTTGTAAGCTGTCCTGTAAGCCCATAATACTGTAGGGATTTTTTCATCCCAATCGTCCTTGTTGGTGTTGCATATTTTTGTTAAACGCCTCGTTAATGTTTTGTTGAATGCCTCTATTGCTCCATTCGACTGAGGGTTATAAGATGTACTACGTCGGTGGTCAATTTTGAACTGGTCTGTTAGTGCTTTGATGGTTTTGTTAATGAAGTGTGATCTTTGGTCACTGATTAAGGTTACTGGGCATCCAAATCTAGTAATTATGTTTTCATAGATAAATTTAGCAGCTACCTCACTAGAACATGTGTCGACAGGTTCTTCCTCCACCCACTTGGTTACATATTCTACTGCGGTTATTATATATCTTGCACCTATTCTTTTTGCTAGTATTGTGAATGGTCCTATGAAGTCGATGGCCCAAATTTCAAAGGTCAAACTTGGGTTTACTGATATCAAGGGAATTTCTGTACTAGGCAGGGGTCAACCCAGTCGTTGGCATCGGTCGCACTAGCTAACAAAATTTTTGCAATCCTTGTATAATGTCGGCCACCATAGCCCCGACTGTTAGATTTTCTTGGCAGTTGTGTTTGCTTGAAAATGTCCTCCCGCCGGTCCATAGTATGCTTCATACATGATACTATCTCTTTCGTATTCTAATACACATCGCCATAGGATGTCATCCAAGCCCATTTTATATAAAAATCCATTTATGAGGCTGTATGGTGTAACCTTCATAGCTAAGATTTATTTCTTTTTCATGCTCACACCCTCTAGTGCTTGACCATTTTCTAGGAATTGAGCTATTTCCTCCAATTCTGTCGGGAAAACTTCTATTCAAAATAAGTGTGCATTTAGTAGGTCATCTTCAACTGCTGTCGGCTCCTCTCCCGTGTTGATTCTCGACAAGTGGTCGGGTCCAACATTTAATTTTCCTGGTCTAACGAATTCGAATTTAAATTCTTAGAATAGTAGTAGCCAACGACAAATCCTCCCATGCTGCAAAGGTTTGTTTACGAGGTATTTTAATGATTGGTGGCCAGTATAGAAGATAAAAGGGTTGGCTGGTAGGTAATGTCGGTACTTCTTTAGTGAAAATACCATTCCTAATGTTTCCCTCTCTGTTGTCAAATAGTTTCTTACTGCCTTGTTTAATTTTCTGCTGCTATATACTATAGGGTAATACATTCCATCGTCCCTTGGTTGTGTTAAGATCGTGCCTATTGCTAGGCCTGATGCGTCGATATGTACGTGAAATTTGATCGACCAATTTGAGACCCTGAGGATAGGTTCCTTGACTAGTTTCCTTTTTAATGTGTCAAATGATATGTTACATTCATCTATCCAGTCGAACTCCTGATCTTCTCTTAATAGTTCTTCCAGTGGATAGGTCATATCTGAGTAGTATCTAATAAATTTCCTGTAATATTCCATGTGTCCAAGTAGTACCTTGACTTGTTTTGGATTCACTGGTGGTTTCAAGTCGAGGATAATTTTTATCTTTGCAAAGTTGACCTTGATGCCTTCTTTGCATACAATGTGCCCTAATAGTATCCCTATAGGAGTTAGGAATATGCATTTCCTTATGTTAAGAGATAACTGGATTTGTCGGCATCGTTCCAACATGAGCCTTAGCCATTTGCAGTGATCTTTCAACATGGAGTAGATTATCCAATCATCAAAATATACTGCCATTGTTTTGTAGATATATTCTTGAAATGTTTTGACAACAATTATCGAAAATACCGTAGGTGCGTTTTTGAGACCAAAAGGCATAACTTTGTAGGCGAATGAGCCGAATTCACATACGAATGTCGTCTTTTTCTAGTCTTCTTTGGCTATTGGTACTTGGTTATATCCTGAGAATCTATCTGTAAATGAGTAGCATTCATGTCCTGCGAATTCATTTAAGATTCCATCTGCGTATGGTGTTGGGAATGGGTCTGTTAGAGTGACTTTGTTTAATTCTCTGAAGTCGACACAAATCCTTAGTTTTGTCGAGTCATGTTTCTTTAGTTGTACAACCATTGGGATTGCCCATTCCGACTGCTCAATAGGGTAGATAATTCCTGCTGCGAGCATATTGTTGATCTCTTTCTTGACTATCTCTTTGTATTTATGAGCTAATTTGTATGGCCTCTTCTTTACAGGTTGGGAATCAGGTTTGATGTTGATCTTCATTTCTCCCATTTCATGGACTAGCCCTTTGAGATCTTTATAGTCTCTAGCAAAGACATCCTGGAATTATTTCAGTAGGTTTACTATTTCGATCGTTTGTTCTTTGCTCCAGTAATCGCCAATTTTTGCCATTTTTGGTTGATCATCATTTGATATGTCAAACTCTTTAGTTTTAATTCTGGCATCCAACCATTTTGGTGCTTTAGCTTCATTGATCAGTCGAATCCCTTCTTTGAATTGTGAGAATGTAATAGGAAAGTTTGCCGCGGTCGTTCGGTCGGTATCTTCTTTGTCGGTTGTGCCGACTTTAAGTATTGTGCGAATTGGTTTTGTTGTTTCTGAGTGATATGATTTCCATCGAAACCTTTTTCCTTCCGGATTTTTGTTTTCCATTTGCAGTCTTGTCAACTGTGATATTATATTGGTTTGTATATTATTGCATGGTATTGTCGGTCGATCATGGTTTTATATCAAACTGTTGTCCCTGGTCGGTTCTGTAAATTCTTTTATTTGCTTTGCAGTTTCGACTAAATTTTCATTCTGCGGTATAAAACTGGAGTCCTTAGTGAAGTTCTCTCTAAGTTCGTTCCATTGAAATGTTTCGCCTCGTGCTTCTTCCATTTTATACCATTTGTTTAGTAAGTCAGCTAGCCTCGAGGGAAACAGGCGTGGCCATGTACGTTCGTCTTTATACCCAATTCTTCTCCATTCTCTTTCACATGTTCTTATGTGCTCCTCTGGGTCTTTCCCTTGGATGAACATAGGTATTTGCGCCTATTTGGTTAGCTTATTTCCTTTGAATCTTTCTACGAAGTAAGTCGAAGCTGTTGTCCACGTCTGCAATATTGATTGATGGGTATCCCACCATCGAGTAGCTTGTCCTATAAAGGTTTCTACCAAACTTTGTAGTTGGCCATGTTCACCTA
This sequence comes from Pseudotsuga menziesii, assembly GCA_001517045.1. Lineage (NCBI taxonomy): Eukaryota > Viridiplantae > Streptophyta > Pinopsida > Pinales > Pinaceae > Pseudotsuga > Pseudotsuga menziesii. Next base: position 26,013 of record LPNX010271113.1, read on the forward strand.
TGTTTTTAGAGACTTGTTCTATATGCATAACTGGGGATTCTCTTTCTTTATACCTTGGGATTTTTCTGATACTTATATTTGTTGGGGTTAAGGTAGGATATTCCTTACTTTTCTTTTCGAATATTTTTGGGATGATGGAGACTGAGAAACATTGATGGACTGGTTTCTTCTGTATAGCCTGAATGGTCCAACAACCCCTTGCTTGGGTCTAATAATTTTCAACTTCCCAATCATACAACTCTACGTATGAATTATATCCTACTGAATCTTAATTACCTAAGTGAAGCTCACCATAGATATTAGGTTCAGTGTAGTCTTCGTTATTTTGAATTTGGTATAGTTGTCGGATGTCAACTTCTTCATTAATGGGTTCTATCCAAGGTTCCCCTTGGGAAGGATGAATAAGGACTATGAATTTCTATCCATTCCCTTTTAATTTTATCCTTTCTTTGTCTAGAGATATTGATGCTTTCATTTTTCTTCCCCAAGTTCGACCTACTAAAGCTGGGAAGGAACTAGATCCTTCCTTAGGGTCAATAATCTCAAAGTCAACTTTAGTTGATATTCCTTTTATTGTCGTATCGACATTTCTCCAAACCTCGATGGGTTCGATTAGACCTTGGTTGGATAGCTTGAGGTATATGTCTGATTCATATAGTTGAGGTCTACCCAACTATTCCTAGGTGTCATGAGTCATAATATTTACTTGTGAACCGAAGTCGAGTACAACTTGTCGAACATGGTATCATTCAATTTCTAGATCGACAAGTGGGTCGGCATCGCTCGTCTTTTTGGTTTAGACTACATATGTTTTTGGTTTGTTTTTCTGTATTATTATTATGCTTCATTTTATACAATAAGTCAATGAATTGAGATACTGATTTATCACCTTGTACTACGCGTATTAATTCTTTAACTGTGTTTTGTCGACTGTCATCGACTTCTTCCTATCTAGCAAATTCTTTAAACATATTCATTGCATCGTTATATAATTGTTTTTGTTTAGCCGGGTTAGGATAATCATTCTTTTCTTTGATTTTACTTATACATGGATTATCATTTCTGATTTTTGTCCCTTATCGGGTTACTATGTGCAGGTTCTTCGTATTCATTACATCATGTTTTTGAACACACGACAAGAAATTAACATTTTTCTTTTCATTAATTTTGTCGAGCATGGTGGGACAATCCTCTAATGAGTGATCACCTACACCACCGCTATTACAAAACTTTAGATCAGTTCTATCCTTGTATGGAAAGTCTGCATAGCAATGGTCTTCTTTTTGACATGTAAAGCACTGGATGGGTCATTGTGGTCGATTGTCGCGATTTCCAAAAAATTGTCCTCGACCTCCATATCCTCCACGACGGTTGTCGAAATGACGCTCATATCGATGGCCTTCATATCTTTGATTATTTGGTTTGTTTTGATCATTGCTTCTCTAGGTGTTATTGTTATTCTACGCGACTGTGTTCGTCTGGTAGACTGCTTGGTAATTTTGTCGGTTCTTTAAATTTAGGTGGCAGTCAGCCATTACGTGACTTTTTACCTCACAGATTGCACACCAAGATGCTTTTCCATTTTTCATGTTATATGGGCATGAATATTTTGTTGTATGTTCTCCATGTTCTTGGAAAATGTTACAGAAGCATTTCATCTGAACAAATCGAACATCCTGTTGACTTATGTCTTTCTGAGCATTTAGTGTGTCTGGTCATGGAGCATTTTGTGCACCAGACATCCTGATTCTTAAGGTTCATCTCTTTCAACGATTTCTGCATGATTTCTAGTTGTTCTTCTAGTCTAGTATCAACGGGATATGCTGGGAAATCTTCGTCCATCTCTACTTGTAGATATTTGGTAAGTGAATATTCATATGTTTTAAATGTCTCCAAGCTTATGTGCTGCCAAATTTTCTGTGATAGACCTGCAAGAAACCACTAAATTAATAGTTGTTCGTCAATTACATAGTCTAGTTGGCTAAGGAGGTCCTTTCATCATTTGTCATATTCCCGGACAGACTCTGTTGGCTTCTGAGATGTTGTTTTCATCTTTTTGGTTTCTAGATGTTTTGCGTCTGGAGTTTTAAAGAAAGACAAGGATTGTGCTTTAATGTCTGCTTTATATGCTTGGGGAGTTCTCTCGATATAGGTCATTTACCAAGTTAGTGCTCTTTTCCTCAAGGCACCGGCGAGCTGTGCCATATGTTGTTCTTCGACCGCAACTTGATTTGCCTCCCATATTGACTCACAGACGAACCAATGTCATCTAGAGTCTTCATCACCCTTGTATAGAGGGATATGTGCTGATCCGTGACCCATGTCGATATCGTTGTCTCCTTTAGGAGGTGGCGATGGTGGGGGTGGTGGTGGTGGTAGTGGGATATTTTGTTTGTCTTGTTGTGCAGAATTGTTATCGATGGAACTTTTGTTCCCGTTGGTCGTTTTATTTGTCGTTTCTTCTCTGACAAGCAGTCGGTTCCAGTTGACTTCTCCTGTTGATGTCCAACTGCACTGATTTGTCTGCAAGTCTGATTGTTTCATATTTTGCAAAGCTGTGTTTGGCAGGGGGGGTGCTCCTTCATGTGTCGGGTAAAGCAAGTGGATACTTTGGTTGGAAGGGTACGCCTGAAGTGTTACCCAATTTCCTTCCTCTAGTCGATGAATCACTAGATGATTATCATCATTTACCTCATCGTCTAGTTGGCTCCATATACCAAACTCACCAGCTCTTAGTCATAGATCTTCTTCGACAATGGCCTGTATTTTGGTACTCGGATTTGTTGGAGACAAAGGTATTACCTCCTAGGGAATTTCTATTTGGAGAGCTTCTCACTGCTCTATCCACAAGTCTTCTTCCATGGGTGATGCTTCTTCGCATACACCTTCTTCCTGTCGATCATGACCCGACTCTAGCAGATTTATTTCTTGGTCTGTCACCCTAGTAATCATCCCTCTTTGCAGTGCTATATCCTATTCTCTTCATTCTTCCCTTCTTTTTAGCCTCTTCTCTCTTTCCATTTTCTGTAAATCCATCATACCTTTGTGTGTCACTATTCGTTCGGTTTCCTTTTTAGGTTGACTTTTCATTACTGGTGGTAGTATTTTCTTTAGTCGACTAGAATCCTTCTTACTTTACCCCAACACATGACCAGCTACCCCCCCATAGCCTACTCGACTCTTTATAAAGCTCGGATAGCTATGATTATTTGCTTAGGAAGTACTCCCACTCCCTTTCGGTAATGAATTTTCCCCACCTCTTCTGTTTCTCCGCCCATTTAGAATTTGGTGGCGGTTCGCGTAGTGACGGATGAGGTTCTACGATATGAACCACTCCCTTTTCTATTAGGAATTTGAACAAAAGGGTTGGTAAGGAGCAAAGGAACTGCTCAGTGAGGTCTGTGTAAAACCTTTTCTGAATGCTTTCAAGCGAAGTTCTTTCTTCCACGACTTGTTCCTCACAGAATTCGTCTGTGATCTTTTCAAACCACTCCAACAGGTTTGTTCGTCACCCTCGGATTATTTTCTCCAGTAGCTCTTGGTCCTTAGTTTCTTCCGACTTTTTCATCCAGAAGTTTTTTCAAAAGCTAAGGTATCGTTTCTACAAACTTCTCATGTTTTTTAGTGAAGAATTTCTCCTTCGCCTAAGCAATGGTCAATCTGTTTCTCCTTGCATAATTCTACAAATAATTTTCTATCTTATGCTCCCACCAGTTCTTAATCTCATGTTCTGATATCATCTGCTTATGGTCATTACGTTCGTATATGTACTACCGGAAACAGAACCAATGTTATAATTTCGTAGATCACATAGGGTTACCGATAATACACATAGAAGCATATAGACATAACAGCCACAAGAGACAAGCATATATATAAGGAAGTAACAAATTATATTATAACATGAGGGTCCATACATACATAGAACTGAACCAAGTTCTCATATGGCTCAACAGCCTAATATATATGATTACAAACAGCTACAAATAACTACCTATCAGTTCGGTCAATCGACACGACCTCATGCGGCCAACCTAATCTCCAATTAGTCGTCTATTCGACTAGTCGGCTCCCCGACTAGCTCCTCCAACAAATATAAATGATAGAATTTCTAAATCTTCTACAAATGTTAGAATCCAAATGTGTCGTAAATAAAAATCATTTTTATATATAATCAAAGAAGAAAAAAACTAAAGCTCAAACTGAGCTGCGTTACATCAGAACAAAAAAATTACAGATATAGAGCTCTTCATGAAGGATTAACACTAAACTAAATATTACCCTACTGGGAGATAAATCCCTTTGCAAGGCCCAATTAAACCACACAAATACAAGCATTAAACAATATAGATTACCTCATACAAATGGAACAATTATCATCCACACATCAAAGTACTACACCGTTTGTGACTTCCAAATAATTTATTCCAAAACAATATTACAATTCAATTCAAGGAGAGGTTCCACCTTTCCATCACAAACAATGGAGAACTTTCCTGATTAAATAACCAAAGAGCTGAAGAGGGGGCACATTAATCACTGAGAAAGAAGGGCAAGTTAAGGAGAAATATGAGGGATTTGAATTTGATTGGATCTCTTGGGATGGGTGGAACCTCTCATGATTTGTGCCCTCACTCCTTGGGATGATCCCCCAACGAATGGAAAGAAGCCAAGTCAAAAAATGTGCGGGTCCCTCATGAGATAATGTGCCCTCCTTTACTTGAGTCAACTCATCCAACTTGGATTTGATTGAGATCACATGGATTTAATATTTAGTTAACTCATATGTGATCCTCAATTTATTTTCCACCACTCTAGACATGTCCCCGACATGTTTCCTTGAAATTTGAGGTGCCAAATTTTCCTTTATTATGTATTTTTTTGCTTTTATTTTGGCTTTTGGCCATTTTGGAGAGAAAATCATATTTAGTGATTAAAAATCACTTATTTTACTCCCAAGGTGGGTACATGGGTAAAGTGGCTACTCTGAGTTAGAAAAAGAGCATCCCCATGGAAAATCTGACCCCCTAGTACCAGTTTTATGACTTATTTTATTTTTTACAGTTAAAAATACCCCATCTTTTAATGAGAATTTTTTTTTGATAGAAAATTAAAAACACATAGGGGGGACTTAGTACATGTTCATATGATTCCAAAAAAATGACTAGAATGGTAATATACATTGACACTAGGATTTAATAACCTCCTAAGGCCTAACCACCAAGCCAATTTCTCTAGCTTTGTAGGATTGAATGAAAAACTCAAAAAATATAAGTCATTGAAAAACAACATATAATTAACAAGGAAAAAACACTCTAGAGTAGTCAATTGATGAACAAATCCTAGGAAATCCAATCCTTTTACAAAAATCCATCATGTTACGTCATTTTATTACAATTCCCTGTGGGGCATGAACATGCGAAAAAATAGAAAAGGGGACAAAATTGCCTGCATAAACTTATGGACTCTGATGATGAACAATTAACTTGTTATAACTAAGATGGCTCACTAGCAAGTCCAACTAAGTGCAACTTAGTAGGCAACAAGTTGAAATATACATATGGCAAAAAAAATGAGCAACTTCAAGCAAAAGCGAATCTTCTTATGCTCCACCCCAGGCATGGTGATTAAAAATGGAATGCATTGGCACCATTGGCAAAGAGGAATTCAAAAAGAATGTAAATTATTAATTCACTTCAATTCTTTTGTTCCCATGTCAATGTTTTTGACTCATTACAGATAAAAACCAGCAAGTATCGCCATTCAAAAACAAAAACTGAACGAAAGAAACGTGCTTCAAAAAAAAAGATCTCACTGAAAAAAATGACATGAGCACCAACACCTTCAATCAGAATCCAATCTCCTCAAAATAGATGGCAATGCAAGCTCGACGTGTCCCTTTTAGCCCAAAAATGTTAAATTTTATAACAAGATGATCTAATATAATTATGTAGCAGAACAATAGAATTGATTTTTTTCTTTTAGCAGAATTTAACATATAAATTTGACTTTATAAACCAACATTAGATAACCATCAATAAAGAAAACAATCATCCACAAGAACAAAAATATTTTTACCCTAGGGAAACCTTTTTAGGAATAAAGCCCGAGAAAAGAAAGATCTTCCTTAAAATGAGATGAATGAGTTTTACATGAGAAGCTTTAAAAGCATACTTTACAAAGGTGCCCTTAGGGATTATTACATACCAAAAGATGAACCATATGAATTATGAAGGAAAACCACTGTCCAATATTATGCCTTCTATAGATGATGACAAACCTAATCCTGATGACGCCATCCCTCTAGCAAGTAATGTCAGCCTTGATAGTGCTCTAAAATTATGACATCATCCTTCAAGCAAGCAGTGGAAACCCTTTAGGACCTGATCAATGCCATGTAAGCCTTGATAGGGCTAGAGAAGACTCACAATACGCTAGTTAGACCCTTGGAAACTTTGCTTAGGAGGATGACATCCCTATTGGGGCTTAGAAAAACCCTCAGCAGCCTAAAACATACCCTCAACAATTGGTATAGACCCTCGACGTTTTTTTGCTGAGACCCTTGGCAGCCCTAATTAGGAAGACAATAGCCCTATTGGGGCTAGGGTAGACCCTCAAAAACCTTGTTTAGAAGATGACAACCCTGTTGGGAATTAAACTGATCTAAAACAACCTTGTGGAAGAGATGACAGACTTGTTGAGGAACACTATAAGCATGTTAGCTGATCCAAACCCTAAAAAATAACATAGCCGAGATGAAGATGATGAACAATAGCTGAAAATACCCAAAAAAATTCTTGGATGGAGAAGAATGATGAAAAATGATTTCTTTTATGTCTTGAGAGTGTTCCTCATTTATATTTCATTATTTAGTAATCCAAGGGGTGACTTCCATAAGTCAAGGAGACAACAAATAATATAAAATACTTTAGTTAGGGACCCTTTAATTTCATTGTGGGATTTTAACACCTTATTAGGGAAATTGGAATACTAACCCACTCTTACTAGGCAAGTCATCTTTAGGCACTTTCTTAGCCCCTTCTCTTGGTCTCCATGGTCCACATGTGCCATCTCAAGTACATAATCATATATAAGGAATATTATTCTTTGGGTGTCTTGTTCTCCCCACTAAAACCAAGGTCCCAGGCTAGTTATTCCAACAAGGGGTGTCTGGTCCCTTGAGGAGGTCCCATATCCCTAATGAACAAGGAGAGGAGTGCATCACACACCACTTTCCTAGACCTAGTCTAGGGCTTCTAGTGATGGCTTGGTAATTGAATAGGTGACTCAACACCTAGATGAATCAAGTTGACCACCAGTCAATGACTTGGTAACATACCAAGTGCCTCAGTCATAGACTGAATGATATTCTTGGTAACTGACCAGGTGCATCATACCCCAAGTGAATCAAGTTGACCACTATTCAACAACTTGGTAACATACCAAGCGCCTCAGTCCCAAATTGAATGATATTCCTAGTAACTAACTAGGTGCCTCCATTCTCCCAAAGAATGGCTCTCAAAGTTGTTAAAAAATAAACACTCCCTCTCAGCGAGAGAGGATTTCTTTGCAATTCTAGGCTTGTCTCGAAATTACACAAACTTTGTTAAGGATAGAGGCTTGGTTAACACATCTACAATATGCTCATCTATATGAATGTACTGAAGTCTCATGGCACCTCTCTAGACCATATCTTTGATGAAGTGATACTTCATGTCAATGTGTTTCAATATATCATGAAACACTGGATTCTATGAGATCTTCATGCAACTCTGGTTATCATAATGGATAATGGCTTGCTCAAGATTCTCACCAAACGAATCAGTAAGAAAATTCCTAAGCCACACTGCTTTTCGACAGGCATCACTGGATGTTATATATTCATCTTATGTTGTGCTTTGGGCTATATAGCCATGCTTCTTGCTGAACCAGGAGATCATGGATGATCCCATATTGAAGCAATATCCAGATGTGCTCTTCCAGTCTACTACACTTCCTACCCAATTAGAGTGATCATAACCAAGTCGCATCACTCCACTAATGGAAGTGTATATGAGCACATAAACAATAGTTCTCTGCATCTATTTAAGCACTTATTTCACAACTACCCAATGTATGTGCTTAGGCTCAGACATAAACTTACTTAGTGCACTTACTGTATAGCATATATATGGTCTAGTATGTACTAAGTACATCAATGATCCAATAAACTGATGGTACAAGGTAGAATCAACTGATTTTGAACAAGAAGTTCAATCATGTAGATTGTTCAAGTTTTACACCATAGGTGTGCTCATGAGATTGTAGTCTTGCATCCCAAATATTCGTAATATACCAGCGGCATAATTCCCTCGTGAAAGGAATATCTCATCTAGATTTTTCCAGACCTCTAGACTAAGAAAATAGTTCATAAGACCCAAATATTTCATTTCAAATCATGAATTGAGCTCACTCTTAAATTGATCTATAAGTTGTTCCTCTTCAGTAAGAAACAAGTAATCAAAATATAATACCAAGATCAAGGTATGGTTCTGAACAACGTTGAAATATAGGTTGGATTCAACAACACTCTCGGAGAAACCCAATCTATGAAGGTAACTATCAATTCTTTCATACTAGACCCTTGGAGCCTATTTAATCCCATACAATCCTTTGTTCAACTTATAAACATAGGATTCCTTCCCATGGATAAAAAAAAAAATTGGTTGCTCTAAATAGACTTCATCCTCAACCTTTCCATTAAGAAAATATGTCTTCACATCCATGTGGTGAAGTTTCCATCCCATAACTGCAGCAAGGGAGATAATCATTTTGATGGAGGAGTATTTGACAACTGGAGCAGAGGTTTCATCATAATCTATACCTTCCTTTTGAGAGAAACCGCGAGCCACAAACCTTGCTTTATATTTTTTAATACTTACATCAACATGATGTTTGATTTTGTAAATCCATTTAGAAGTCACTACATACTTCCACTTTGGTCTTGGGACCGATTCCCATACATCAAATCTCATGATAGAGTTGTATTCTTCTACCATTGCATCTTTCCATACCTGTTGTCTAGTTGCTTCCTCATAGGTGGAAGGATCTACATCGATGATGTTGCCCAACTAAGTTATAAGACCAGAGTATCTCTGAGGCTTCTTTCTTTCTCTGAAGGTTCATGAAGGAGTTGACTGCTTTTCTGCTTCCTACATAGTTTTGAGAAACCAAGCAGGTCTTGTTTTGGTAGGAGAAGCCTCAAGCAATGTTTTTGTAGGATATTCTCGTTCTGTAGAATCAACTGGAATGGAAGGCTCACTATCCTCCTCCCTCTATTCATTTGAATGAGGAGAATCTAGGATTTCTAAAGAAGGAGATTTCGAGTCATTTGGAAGCTTCTTCATCTTCATGGAATATCACAGATCTATTGACCTCAATGTATCTCTGTCTAAGAACATAGATACAATAAGCTTTTGAGGTTTCACTGTATCCAACAAATGTACCTTTATTATTTTGGTACGTGGATATAGATTAGACTTCCAAAAATACTCATGTGATCAACTGTTGGTTTCTTTCCTGTAAACACTTTCTCTGGAGTCTTTTCCCCAGAATAGAATGAGGGATTCTGTTCTAGATGTATACGCCGGTACTGGAAGCCTCATCCGATAGAGACAGAGGAATATCCTGGTCACATAGAATGGCTCTGGAAGCTTCACATATTTTCATGTTTATCCTTTCTGCAACCCCATTCCGTTGAGGGTTTTAAGGCACAATTAGCTCCCTCTTGATCCCTACTTCTCGACAAAGATCATCAAATTTATGAGATTCAAACTCACCCCCATTATATGACCTTAGGGAATGGATGAGCCTTCCTGTTTGATTTTTAATCGGTGCCTTGAATTCTTGGAACTTATCAAAAGTTTTATTTTTAGTCTTTAGAAAATAGATCCAATATTTGCAGGAGCAATCATCTATGACAATTACATAATATAAACAAGCACTCATAGAAGGTGCAATCATAGGTCCACAAATATTTGAATGAATTAAATCCAATATATTTGTATATATTTAGCTACTGTTAGGAAAATATTTCTTGGCATTCTTTCCAAGATCACAACCTCTACAAACACCATCATGCTCTGAAGAAAACTCAAGCCGCACATGTTACCATATTTTGTAGACCAGGAAGAGCTCTATAATGAAGGTGTCCAAACCTTCAATGAAATAGATCATAGGGATTGATTGTATCATGGACTAGTGACTGAAAGGAATGCCTAGAATCCTTGTAGAGGCCTCCCTCTCGGACCCCAATCATCACAAATGAACTCATCTCTTCATTCTTTGACCATAAGAAATATTTTCTATCCATGAATATTATTCGGTAACCTTTGTCTTCTAACACTGCAACAACGATGAGATTCTTCTTTAGGCCAGTAACTTATATTATGTCATCGAAATGTAAGAAAATCCCCGAGTCTAACTAAAAGGATGCCGAACCAACTCTTTTAATTTCATAGGTGGCATAATCTCCAAGTTCCACCTGAGCAGAAAACTTGTTCTTTCTAAAGTCTGTAAGAGCCCTTTGAAATCATGTCATATGTCTGTAATCTCCACTGTCCACTAGGAAAGAATCAACACTATGGGAGATGGAACCAAAGAGAGATACAAAAAGATAGTACTCTTTCCCCAGTTCTTGATTTTTGGAATATACACTGACTTTATCTCTCTTTGGTTCTTCTTCTTTTGCAGTAGCATATGCATGGAAATTTCCTTTGAACTTTCTCTTTTCAATTTTTACAATCTATGGCATAATGTCCCATCTTGTGACAATTGAAACATTTTATCTTTGACAAATCAGTGTGCTTGTATTGAATCCTTTTATCCTTGTTATATTGATGAAATAAATTCTTGTCTTCCTTTGTCTTGGCGGTAAGAGAAATATTCCCTTCCTTAGAGCCAACATTTCTGCTTTGTATTCTTCCTTCCTCTTGCAAGCAATCATGCTATAATATTTGAAAATATGGATGGACTTCACGACCATTCACAACAAATAGGAATGTCTCCTATGAAATTGGAATACCATCAACCATAGTTTGAACAAGATCATCATAATCTACTGTAACACCAATAACTAAGAGTTGATCCCTTACCTTAGAGATGTTAGTGAAGAAACTTAGCCACACCTTCATCCTTTTTCAACTTCAAAGTATAAATCTTATTCTTTAGGACCCTTTTTCTGACTGGGAGCTTTATTCTCACATAGATTTGTCAAGGTATCAAAGCATTCTTTAGCATTCTTCAATGGGGTTATGACAAGAATTAATTTTTCCTTGATTGAATTAGAGTTGATTCTTATTGCCTTGGCTTGCTTCCTCTTGAATGCTGATCTAACTGCATTTGTTGTAGGTTCCTCTACAACATTGATGACTAAATCATCAAGATAATTTTCATTAAGAGTAGCCAATATCCTAGCCTTCTAAGATTTGAAATTGAATGACCCTTCAAGTCCATCTTCTAGTATGGAGGAAATTGAATCCATTAGAAAAGTGTGCTAAAACAAGTATGCAAAGTTCTTTGCCTTCTCATATCTGTACCAAGATCACGTGGGAAACAATAACCTGCTAAAAAAATGTGCTCTTCATGTCTTTTGCTCTGATACCATGTTAAATTTTATAACATGTAGATACAATTTAATTATAGCAGGCTCGTATATCTCCACGAGCAGTTTCTGGCTCGGTCACCTTGGCAGGTCACGTACATTCATCTCAGAAAAAAAGGTCTTGATGGAACTCCGTTCATAGGATGAACGCAGACAGCTCCACGCAAAGCATTCTCTTCAGGTCCATCACGCAGGCTGCAGGTAGTCTCCACGCAAGTCTCCACGTAGGAGCAGTCTTCAGCATAAAAGATTATGCAGCACCACCAGCAACGGTCTTCAAGTTGCAGTCTGCGGGCAGCTAGCTCTACAAGAGGGCACAGTCTTCAAAATTAATGATTAATATGCAGACATCAATAATCCTACTCTCAACACCACGCAGCAGTCTTCTTCACAGGAAAAACTAGGGCAAAAAAATAGGGTTTAACTCAACGCATCTCCACAAAACAATCAACAGCATGTATTATATACCATCACGTAGCCATTATCACGCAGCAAGTATTATATACATCACGCAGACTTTCAATGGCACGCATGCTTATCTCCTCCAGGCGTAGCAGTCTTCAACCAAGTCTGGGCACACTCCAGGATTATTAATGACAGAGAAACTGGGCCTTCACGTATTGGAATTAGGGTATCACACGGAATTAGGGTTTCATGCAGAGCAAATGAAAAGTCTCCAACGCAGAACAGTCTCCACGCATAACAAAAGACAGGTGAAAGAACTAGGGTTTCGTTATTTAAACTAAAGACAACGCCCCAATCACGCAGTAACCTCAAACAAACGTTTGAAGGAGAATAACGCATGCCCAGGCTGGGGGAGGAGAAACGCACACTGACGATGGGCAGGCAGCCAGGCAGCCTGAAATAGATATGGCAGAACGAAGGTCTGGCAGGCAGGAGTTATGGCAGACAGCCCTGCTCTGATACCAGTTGTTAGGTATAACTCCCGATTGATTATTCTATTCATGGCTAAGCATTCATTTATACATTCATGTGACGGTTTGTTTAACCTTCCATCCAGCCTTTTCGGCTTCCAACTATTCCTATTTATTTATTTACAATATTATAATCCCTAACGGATTATATTCTAACAATGTAGCAGAACAAACAAACTGATTTTTTACTTTTAGTAGGCTTTAACATACAAATCTAAGTTTATAAACCAACATTAGATAACTAGCAGTAAAGAAAACAATCATCCACAAGAACACAAATATTTTTACCTTGGAGAAACCTTTTCAGGAATAAAAACCCAACAATTAATAATCTTCCTTAAATGAGACGATTGAGTTTTACATGAGCATATTTAAGAGTAGACTTTACAAAGATTCCCTTAGGTATATTACATACTAAGAGATGAACCCTCTGAATTCTGAATGCAACCAACTGTCCAATATTAGGCCTATTGTAGATGATGAAAACCATAATCCTGATGACATCAACCCTCTAGCAAGTAATGGCATCCTTGATATTTTTCTAAACTGATGACATTATCCTTCAAGCGAGCAGTGGCAACCCTCTAGGGCCTGATCAATGTCACAGAATCCCTACTAGGGATAGAGCAGACTCATGGTACCCCTCTTAGACCCTTGGTAGATCCATTTCGGAGGAAGACATCCATACTGGGGATTAGAAAAACCATCAACAACCTAAAATAAACACTCGACATATGGTACAGACCCTCACATGGCTTGTACAAACCCTCGGTTGGATTGCATAGAGCTACAAATCCTTGTGGAAGAGACGACATACTTGTTGAGGAATATTGTAAGCATGCTAGCCGATCCAAATGCTTAGGAAGAGCATAGTTGAGATGAAGAAGATGAACACTGTTAGGATATTTAGACACTTAGGAGTTAGTTAAGATCAACTTTTGTAATATATCCGTTAGGTAAAAGTGTGTTTTTTTAGTAAGCATTAGTATGCATTTGTAAATATTCTAATCCAACGGCCACGATATGTTCTAGACATAGAGTGATCCGACGATTCAACTTCTCTTAGATCATACCTACCATTGATCCGTGGCTTAACACCTGATTGGTCTATGATCTCTATTTAAAGAGCATAGAGGGTCCTTGGCTAGTTGATCGATTATGAGAAGCTCATGTAACTTTCTTTCTTTTGCATAATAAATTTCTCCAAGTAGTTATTTAGCTGGGGCCATGGACTGTTTCCCTCTCGAGGGTTTTAACCACGTGACAAAAATTAGTGTGTTGATTTGTGATCTATTTGTGTGAAGCGGTTGCTGTAGGTGTTCAGTCTTTTGAGAGTACCCTTTGTACCCGAACATGGTATCAGAGCTTTTATGAAGAGCCGCTTTCGGTTTTGATCTAGAGTTGGAACCGGTGTTGTCGAAACTTTGAAAGGGTTTCTGTTTCTAGATTTCTGTGCATTTTTGGCTTATGGGAGCTATTCCATTGCGTTTGGAGCACTGTTTCCATTGGGAAATAGTTTTCATTTCATCGAAAATTGTTTTAGTTTGTTCCAGAAACACCCATTTCGGCAAATCTGAAGGTATAATGTTACAGGACGGATTTGTTTTTTTGAATCTCTCATATCTTATCAGTTTTATTATTAGATATTTTTTGTTTTAGTCTCGGACTGTTGCCTTCCCTGACTGCGTATGCTCTTTGCCGTGCACCTTGCGTGATCACGACAAATTAGAAACAGCAAGGAAAAGTTTTTTTCTTGTCTTCTCGGCTACGTATGCTCGTTGCCGTGCACCTTGTGTAATCACGGCAAATCAGAAACAGTGAGAAAACTTGAAAACGTACACTTTTCGGGTAAGCTAACCAAGATCTAACCCCTTTGTGTGGAATTTTTTTGTTTTTGTTTTTGTTTTTCGTTTTTTTTGTTGTGATTTGCAGAAAAAAAAAGGCAAGCACGGAGAACGAGAGAGAAGAGTGAAAAAAAAAAGCCCCCTTCTTTTTTCCATTCTTTTACGTACCTTTTAAACTTAGCTCACTTGGTCCAAAGTTGCTTTATTCCTTAATAGGTCTTGAGTTCAAGTCTTATTAAGCTACTTTTTAGTGCATGCAATTTCTATTTTCAAGTTACTTTATTGTAAAAGTGCATGTCACATAAATAAAATAAAATAAAAAGTGAGTAACTTAAGTCTTTTAATTTATTGCCGCACTATTTAAAATTAACATTATTGTAAAAGTGAACCTCACTTTTTTTTCAGAGGAAAAAATACCAGTCTTTGTTATTCATAGGAATCAAAAGACATCTTAAACAATAACCAACTTTTCTGGCAAAGAAAGCAAGTATAAACCCACAACATGGCATGACAGAATAGTACTGAACATACGAGCAACCATTCCATAGAGTAGGAGCACTAAGTCTGATCATAGCAGACTTATCTCATCATCCTTGATAATACATGTCAGAATATGCTAGATAATATCGAGAGTGATCATCAAACAGACAGATCTTGAGAAAAAATTGATGGCTGATAGTCTCAAACAAGCAGATACAACATAATAGATATATCAATCACTAAGAGCCAATAAAAAGAAACAGAAGCTCAGCACAAGCTAGAAAAGCATAAATTGGCCTCGATCTATGATCAATCCTTCCAAAGATTCAAAGAAGATTCCAGAACCCATATCCAACTTCAATGCCTGTTTGGAGAGACCATCCACCATCGAGTTATGCTCACAATATATATGTTTGAAGATCACAAGAGGGGCATGTAATAGCATAGATCGTATATCATCACACCAATGATTCAGAGATGGAACATTTAGTGATGAGTGTCTGTTAAGCCAAGATATAGTAACAAGTGAGTCACCAAAAATGGAATGCATGGGTAACCCCATTAGCTTACTCACTCTCAAAATAGCCCAAAGTGCCAGTAATTCTGCTCGAGTATTTGAGCTGATAACACAGCCCATGGAGAAGCTAAAGAAGTGATCATTGTTGAGAAAGATCACAAATCCAGCACCACCCATATGCTCAGCAGCTGCCCCATCAAAGAAGCCACAAGGAAAAAACTTCATAGGACTTGGACCAATGTTTCTAAGTTTTTTTTTTGGTGGGACAGGGTGTAAGTTCAGTAGACAGTCAATCTAAGAGATAATTAAATGAACAGAAGGAAATCCAGAGTCAAATAGGCATATGTTCCTAAGTTTCCAAATACACCCGAATATGAAAATCGGAAGGTATCTGAAGGGGGCATAAGATGCAGTATGGTAGAACCAATAATCCAAAAAGGTTGAAACAGAAGCATGATGGGGAGAAGAATACCCAAAGCGAGATTCATAGTAAGAATGGATACTAAGAGAAAAAGAACAGCCCAGAAAGAGGTGCTGAATATCCTCTGCATTCTGCCCACAAAGAACACATCTACTAGGCCCCTGGTAACCGCGGAGTTGAAGTTGATCCCAGGTCAGTATCTGGCCCCTTCCTAGTAACCAAGTGAAGCAACCAATCTTCAGAGGAATATTGAGGGTCCAAATCATATCAAGAACTGAAGCCTGATCCTTAGAACAATACAAGGAAGTGATACAATCATATCCCAATGCTGCAGTAAGAGGGCCCACATATTTTTTATATGACCATTGCAGAGAATCATAGTGATCAGAGAGATGAATTCGTCCAAATTCCAGCCCCCTCGTGAAGTTCTCCCATATAATCTTCCAATCACCTTGAGGGTCGAGATCATCTGCCAAGAACCAATAACTCGAAGCAAACGGTGTTTGATTTCTTTCCTGAGCTAGTGTACAGATACCATAATCTTCCAGGTAGTCTCGTAAATCACAAGGAAGAAGAAAGGTAGACCCCAGACCGACGATGGGATCCACTCCCAATCGAATAGCAGAACCATTTCCAACTTGCCAGATTAACCCCCTGCCCAACCAAGGGATGGTTTGAAGGAAACCTCTCCAGATAATCGAAGCACTTCGAGGAGAAAAACACTTTTCTCTTAGCCATGAATGTAATGGTAAATTTTTCATATATTTAACCGAGATAAGCTGAAACCAGATACCATTGCCATTAAGTGCAAGCTAGAAGCTTTTCAATCTCAAAGAAAGGCTGAACCAGGTTAAATGCTTAATGCCCCAACCGCCCATGGTAGTTGGGCGTGCAAGGAGGTGCCGGTCCACAAGGTGGAACTTCTTATTCTTTGGTGAAGAACCCCACAAAAAGGTGAAAATCAAACGTCTGAGTTTATCAATAATGGACCGAGGAATCGGGACTAATGCCATCCAATAGATAGGAAGACTGGAGAGAACAGATCTAATAAGGACAAGACGACCACCAAGGGATAAGAGCCGGTTGGTCCAATGGATATTCAATTTTCATATTTAGATATAATCCAGAGCTAGTCTTTGACCATATACCCCGAAGGCTTAAGAAAGTATCCAAGATAGTTAAATCCATGATTTAAGTACTCAAATCTGAAAGGGAGCAGCCCTGTGATTCTATGGATTAAATCAGCTCTGTGATTCTACGGATTAAATTAGCTTCCAGGTCGTTATGGAGAAAGCAATATTTGTCCGTGTTAATCCTCATTCCAGAGGCTTCACTGAAAGTATCTAAAATAACTTTGAAAGCCAGCCATTCCTCATAGGATCCCATTCCAAACATAATCACGTCATCTACAAAGAGTATATGTGTGAGGAATAGCTGTGACGAAATCTTGATACGTCTAATTCTGCCATTGACTTTAGCATCTTCAATCAGTAAGCTTAGACCTTCAATAACCAAAATGAACAACAAAGGAGAAAAAGGACAACCCTGCCTAATTCCACGTGTGGCAGTGAAGAAGGGTGAAGGGGAACCATTAACAAGTATGGAAAAATTTGCAGAAGAAATACAACCCATGATCCAGTTCACTCCCTCAAGTGGAACCCCAATTTGAATAAGTATAAGATGGATATAAGTCCAGTTAACCCTATCGAAATCCTTTGTCAAATCAAGCTTGAGGATAAGGGCACACCTATTTTTTGTTTTGACAGTGTGGAGGACTTCCTGTGTAATGGCTAATGGTTCAATGATTTGACGGTTCTTCAGAAAGCCAAATTGCTGAGGGGAGATAGATCTATCTAAGAATGGTTTTAGTCTCAGAGCTACTACCTTGGATATCAACTTGTAGGCCAGGTTATAGAGAGAAATTGGACGGAAATCAGCAAAGGTGATTGGAAGTTCTTTTTTGGGGATGAGAGCTATAAAAGTAGAGTTAAGGGAATGAGTCACTCATCCCAATCTCCTGGAAGTCTCAACCAAATTGACAAGTTCAGGCCCCATTAAATAAAAAAAATCTAGATAGAACTCAACCGGCCAACCATCAAGGCCCAACGATTTATCTTTTTTGAAGGTTTTAAGAGCAGCTTCTACTTCAGATAAAGTAATTGAACCTGTGAAAATATCCTTCTCTTCAGGACTGATGTACGAGGGAAAAAGACGTATCACCTTGAGTTGGGCAACAATATCCGTCTTTTGATCATCAACAAATATATTTTTAAAGTATTGTGTCCCCAAAGATTTGAGACCCTGATCATCAATAACCAAATTACCTGCTTCATCTTGCAAACTTCATATGGCATTATGATTTTTCCAAGCGGTTGCCACCGCATGAAAAAATTTGGTGTTTGCATCTCCATGTAGGGCCCAAGTTACCCTGCTTTGTAATCTTGCAGAGCGCAATTCATGATCCAAAATCTTATTAAGATCAGATTTAAGAGAATTCAATCTGTACTGCTCCTTAACACTTAATATAGTTGAATGTGAATAGTCCAGAAGTGAGCTAATTTCATCTTCCAATAAGGATGATTTTTCCTTCAACTTGATTGTTTCATTCTTTGTCCAGGACTTAACCCTTCCTTTTAAATTACGAAGTTTAATAGAGAGATCAGACATGGCATCCTCTGAGCCACAAGACGAGATAAGAGGCCATTCTGATCTTACAAGTTGAATAAAATCTTCATTTTCCAGCCAGGAGTGATTGAATTTGAATGGGTATACACAAGAGATTGGATGGTCCATCCATTCAAACAGAATAGGGAAGTGATCAGAGATCCCACTTCTATGAGCCCAAACCCAATATCTAGCAAGAAGGCTGACAAGGTGATCAGATAGAAGAAAATGATCTAATCTTTTTGATATACCCTCTTCCCCTGTCCTTCCATTCCTCCAAGTAGGTCCAGCACAAGAAGGGGCGACATCCACCAACAGATGATCCGAGATAAGTTTGGACAAAAAGGGTCCCAGAGGGTCAGGTTGAGCCTTAGTGCCCCAAATCTTTGATGCATTTAGTGTAAAATTCAGATCTCCTGCCAGGATAAGATTTGGCAAGGAGAGAAGACCACCATTAGCCACATAATTCCAAAAGTGTTCACAGTTGTGATAAGGACCATAGCAATTTAATATGGAGAGAGAAAAGGAGGAGCCTCGAATCATGGCCTTAAGCAAGATACCTGCTACAGTATGATAAGCTTTACATTTTAGTAGTTTCAGATTCCACCCAGATAGAATGCCTCCCGAGAGACCGATAGAACTGATCGCACAGAACTCCCAACCAGGGAAAAGCTTGGAGAAAGCGAGAAGGGTTGGGTAGGAGCTAGTCATAGTTTCCTGTAGGAGAACGACATCTGGAGAATAAGAAGAGAACAAGTGATGGAGAATTTTTTGCTTGGCTAAGCCTCCCAAGCCATGAACATTAAGGGAGAGGATACACATTAGGAACCACTCTGTTGAGGGGTCGAAGCTCTAAGGACCCTGGGAGATGAAGAGGGGGGCTGACGAGCCATAGTTTTTAGTCATGTAGATAAAGGGGTATACGGGGCTGGGACAGAATCTGAGAAATCAAGTGGAATTTTTTTATTTTTTTTCCTTCTTATGGTGACATTCTCAAAACAGATGGAGTCTAGTGGAAGGACCGAGGGGGAAAGCGGGGTTTTATCTGAGAAGATAGTCAGGGTTTTTTGTAAGGTAGGGTCCGCAAAGGACAGGGAGGTGACAGGGCTTGTGGTGGACTAGCCAGAGCTGAGTGGCTAGCATTGGGAAGAGGGGGAAAATTCAAATATGAGAATAAGGGGGGAGGAGAAGCCCTCTATAAGGGGAGTGGAGGGTCGTGAGAAGTACCAGAAGGAAGTACAGGATTGAGAGAATCAACGGAATCCAAGGATGGGATGCAGGGTCGAACCTCCTCACAAGGAGTAGGAGGATGGTCAAGAGGCAAAGGTTTCTCAATCTCCAAAGAAGAGGGGGGGGCAAGACCACCAGCCACTGAATCAATAAAGGCTAAATCATGATCTGTAGCATCATCAAAAAGAGAACAAGCATTATGTAGGAAACCCTTAGAAGTGTCTGAAAGAGTAATGGGTGATCTTACCGGAGTGGCCTTCTTAACAGGTTGGGGAGACACATGAACCATAGGAGGATGGCAATGTCTCGGGGAGGCAGATCCCTGGCGAAAGAAAGGACAATCATGGCGAAGGTGACCCATGTCATGGCAACGACTGCTTCTAAATGGTATACTCTGATAATCAAGTTGTTGAATGAACAGACGCTCCTGGCAGAGAATCTCAATATCAGCCAGTAATCCCTTCGTGATATCCAATTCCACTAATATCCTCACCATCCTTTTATCATATGTGTTCATAAAATCCTCTTCCACTACCACAAAACGCCCAATGGTGTTTCCAATACCCTCCAGAAGTGATCGATTCCAGAGTGGGAAGGGGAGACCCGGGAGCAAGGCCCACAGATGTCTCTTTTTAACCCTTTCACGAGTAGGATCAAAATGCACATGCCAATGGTCCAAGACAAGAGACCCATCACCTACTCTCCAAAGGTGGTTGAGGACAGAAGAGGCATGGGAGTCCTCCAAGAAGACAAAGACAATCCACCCCCGGGCCAATAAACTGATTGCAGGAACATAAGATAGGAAAGGTTTCCAATGTTCAGTGGCCCAGGAAAACCAGGCTTTCTTGTCCATTGAGCAGTATTCCAATCTGCCGATGAGTGCGTGGGAGCACAACGCCTCCACCCTATCCATGTAAACATCATGACCCACTACAAAGCGAAGTTTACCATCAAGTATTTTATGGGCTTTAGCTTTTTGGCGACGCCGGGAACGAGCCGCACAAGGAGTCACCGGTGGACTGGAAGACCCATCATGGGTTTTCGACATAAGGACAAAAGAGAAAAAACCAACACAACCAGTCATGAAAGTCAACAGAAAACCGATGGACACGGGTGAGAAGAACAAGAAAACATAAACCCAAAGATAGCGGAGAACCAAGGTATTCAACCCTAGTTAGGGTATTAACCTCAGAGGAAAAGGATAGAGCCAAAGTCAACAGGTACAAGAAACCTCGAAATCAACCCAAATGTCCCTGAAAACGACAGTCATGACTAGGTGAAAAAGCGACGGGTGACGAGGGAGCAGGGACAGACAAACCTCGGAAAGTCAGGTGGAAGAGAATCTAAGAATTCCATAGGAGACGAGAGACCCCCACAAAACAACGTAGATAAAAAGGTGACAGACCCGATAGTTCCATCAACACACAGACCATCTGAAATTGCTAATCTGTTGCTCAGTAAGCCAATATCGACAGCTATATACAATTCCCACTTATTTTAGACTGGTTGGTACTAGTCCTCTTCGCAGAGGATGGACTCCAGTCGTCGTTATTGGCTGGGAAAAGCTCAGAAGGTTGAGCTAGTAGTAAAAAGAAAGACCTGAACTAAACCCACATTAAAAAACGGTAAGCCACACCAAACCCTAGTGAGAAAATGCAAGGGGAAGCAACAAACCAGACGAAATGAAGTGAAAGGATAGACCTCAATCACAGAGTGCAAGAACCACTATCCAAAACCACCCAGAAAAAGGAAACTGCATAAGGCAAGAATGACCAACAGAGAAGTGCAGTAGTAAAAAACAAAGTAAAAAGATAGGGACAAAGTAACCTTACACATTAGAATCCTGGCCATTTCCACAATTTATCAGACTGTAGGAGCCGATAACCGCAGCCGCGAATTGGAGGTCTGAGAGCACCGCCATCTCCCCCAAAATATTTTTCAGGAACTATGTCATGTCAGTTTCATTAGGGATGAATACTAATTTTTAATTCTAATTGAATATGCTTAATTAGTGCGTTCAAAAGTGAACCTCACTTATTCTACAAAAGTGATTCACTTCTAAGCAACTTTATTGTAAAGTGATTGTCAAAGGTTAATCTTGGGAAGAGGGGGGGTTATTTTTTTAGTTGGTCAAGTTAATATCTACCACGTCACTATTGGGGACATCTTCAACATTTTCTTTAATCAAGCATAACTTCATCATCTAGAATCAATTTTCAGTGCCATTTTTTTTAAACCGCAATTTTTTTTGAGCTCTTTGCAAGCAGATAGTTAGTTTCTGTTTTTTTAGCCATTATTTTACAGTATGGCTGCCCCTTGTGATATTATTCTTACAAGTTCTAACTATTTCTCATGGAAATCTCGTATGGAGGATGTTCTACGAAGTAGGGGACTTTTCAGGATAACCTCAGGGAAAGAAACAGAACCCATTGATGATGATAAGAAAATTAAATGGGAAAATAGATGTGATGAAGCTCGTGGATTGATTGGGATGTCAATCTCTACTGATTTGCGATTCCACATATCTGGAATTGATGAACCTGATAAAGCTTAGGAAAAGTTGGAATCTGTGTTTGGTAAACACAATGAAATTCGGGGTCATCAACTTGAGAATGAGTTGATTTCCTTGAATCCAAATGATTTTTCATGCATTCAAGTCTATTTATCTAAGTATAAAACTCTTAGACTCTTATGTGTAGAATGCAAGATTAAGAAAGAAGACAAACAATGTATTTATCATATTCTTTCCAAAATTGGGCCTGCATATTATGTTTTTGTATCTACATTCTACTCCATGAAAGAATCCTTGACTGCAGCTAGCTATCAAGAGCCTAGTCTTGAATCCTTTTGTGATTCCTTAATTAGAGAGGAAGATAAGCTCATTCATCTTGGAATAATTAACAATGCAGATACATCTGGGAAAGCCTTATTGTCCCAACAGAAAGAAAAGTCCAAGCCTCCCAAGAAACAGAATTTTTGCAATAATAAGCCAAGCAACAAGGGTCCCAAACCCTCTCAGTCAACTCCTTCTTTACAAAATGACAAAGGATCCAAGCAAAAAGGAAAGAAGACTGAGCGTCATTGCAATTTTTGTGGGAAATATAATCATGATGAATCTAAGTGTTTCAAGAAGATGGCAACCTTGGAAGCAACAATGAAGAAGCACCACATCAGCATAGATTCGTCTTCAGAATCTAACTCTTATGGACATGCACTTTGTGCTTCTGGTTACTCTTATGCTGCATCTTCTTCTTCTACTTCAAATGAATGGCTCATTGATTCTGGAGCATCTTATCATATGGCTAAGGATCAAGCCATTTTTTCTACTATGCATGAATGTAACACCAAACAAATATTTGTTGGTGATGATAGATCTCTAAGTGTTATAGGATTTGGAATAGTTCCAGTAGAAAATGGTCATTTCAGTGATGTACTATGTATTCCAAAAATTTCCTGCAATTTGTTATCAGTCTATCAAATTACTCATTCAGGTGAAGGTAAAACTGTGACGTTTACACCTCACCAAGTTGTAATCAAGGATTTTAAAAATCCTCAAAATTTCCTTGCTACTGGAATTGTTGATGATATTACTAGGTTGTACAAATTTAACAACCTTGGGTCATGTTGCAGCTACAATTGTTTCCCCAAATTTTCAAATTTTGGACCCCCTTGTTAATTTTAGCATTGCCTAGAATCGTTTGGATCCATGAACTCTTTTTGTTTTGTTTTAATTTTGGACTATTTTGAGGTTAACTCTCTTCCTGCTTTTCGGAAAATTGCTTATGTTTGAAACTGCTATGGGTTACGGAATTTAGAGTCTGGTTTGTTGCCCTTTGAGGTGCGATTTCTTTTTGGAAGCTTATTTCTCATGCTAGCCACTGTTTTGAAGGCCATTTAATCAACTTATCAGAGCCATGTTTCCTTAGGGAGCCTCCGTTGCGGAAATCAAACGATGATTATTCTACAGGAGGATCTTGACTTATTCATTGTCGCGTCGTATCGTTTGACTTGTTTATATTATCGGAGGTTGGTCGATGTTGAGTCGGGGTATTTGGTCTTTGTGAAGCCGCTGTTTTGGAAGTGAAACAGGTTTTTTGGACCACTGCGAGACCTTAAGTTGTTACGAACACTTAGAGTTTTACATTGATCTTGCACCATAGCAAATTTTATGATTTGGATCGGAGGTTGTAGTCTGTTTATCTTCCACCCTTGCGGCTCCCAAGCGAACTAGGTATCCGACATATAACTGCTCTGCCCGTCGATGCTTTGTCGGGTTTTCGTCGCTTTGTCTTTGGATCGGGGGGTCTGTAGTCTTTCTTCCTCTGCCATTGTGGCTATGTAACTCACTAATTGTCCGACGTTGATGTCTTTCCGCTCGCCGACTGGGAACTTTTCCACCTAGAGTTTGGATTTTAGCTCTTTCGAATCCGATAAACTTAACGGTCTCGTGGATCCCGTTGCCTGTTTGAGACCCGCTGATGTGGCTGTGAGTGAGACTACCCGGCCGATGTTTTAATATTTTAAGCCGCCGATAATTTTTTCTCTTCCTGTCGTTTTGTGAGTTTTT
Source organism: Pseudotsuga menziesii (assembly GCA_001517045.1). Lineage (NCBI taxonomy): Eukaryota > Viridiplantae > Streptophyta > Pinopsida > Pinales > Pinaceae > Pseudotsuga > Pseudotsuga menziesii. The sequence continues at coordinate 50,312 of LPNX010271113.1, forward strand.
TAAACCTCTATGTGGGCGACAGTGGTTTTGGTACTTGTTAAGGTTTTCATGACGAGAGCACAATACAAGGCCTCTTTTGATGACTATTCGTTTTGTTGATGTAGTTTGATTGAAAAGATACAGTCCTAATTAATGATAAATGTCGTTTGATTGCAGACGGACTCAAGAGACTTTTTTTTAGATTAATACTACGAGAAGACATAGCTGGGAGACAAAGCAGCAGAAAGTTGGGTGAGCAGTGTTAGACAGAGTTCGTACTGAAATCAACGGAATCTCAAGGAAGACAAACGAAAGACAGGGCAGAATCGATGGTGACAAAATCCCATGGTTGGAAAGATCCGTCAGTTACCGAGCGGATCCCTCTTTGTTAAGTACTCATAAGTTGAAATCTGAAAATGGAACGCATGAAGTGAATCATGAGTACTCACGAAAAAGACAAAATGGTGATATTAGACGGTTTTGAGGAGCCCAAAGGTCACACAGTTGGGGCAGCCCAAGGGGTTGGCTGATTTAGTTTAAATATAGGAAAGTTAGAGTTTATAGGGACTTTTTCCCTAGAAAAACTTGTGAACTATTGTTTGTAAGAGGAACTACTTCTGCTCCATTCAAACAAGATTAAAGGAGCATAATGCAGACATCACTCATAACCGAGCAAAGCAATCTGCATTGGCAGAACACTCAGTAGCTTCTAAACACCATATTTCCCTTGAAAATGCCAAAGTTATCATCAATATAGAGCATTACACAATGAGACGGATCAGAGAGGCTATAGAAATCGAAAAACACCCAAATAATCTTAACCGTGATGATGGCTGGAAATTAAGCGAATCTTGGGCTCCTATTATTAATCGGATTAAAGATGCTAAAAATTAAAATATGCTTTACCTTAATGGGCCGACATGAGAATTACCTTTTAATTTTAGGGTTACAAGCATTATTAATAAGCAATTGGTGGCGAAGATTGTGTGAGAAATGTGAGTATCTCCTCCTGAAGATGGGCTGCGCTACTTGGCCCGAAACGTCGAGAAGACTTTTATTTTTCTACACAGGGCTCCACTAGCCAATATGAATACCTGTGAAAGCACCAATGATATAGGAACTACTTCGTTTTACAATAAGAAATTACAAATTTTGCCTGTTGGAGAAGGTGCTATGTGGAATGTTCCAATGAGATAAATGAGCAATGTTGAAGGGGAACTATTTCGTTTTCAACTATGTTTCATTAACTGTGAGAGCGTTCTAACTTTCTGAACCTATGTTCTTACCTGAATGTTCTCTAGTATATTCTGTGATGTTTTCCACTATGAGTAATGGAAGTTTTAACTGTTGATGAGCTATCTTGTCATGTATACTTTTATTCATGTTTGTATGTTTGGTTCTAGGAACAGCTATCTGTGATTTGCCATAACATGTGAACAATATTACATTACTCATCAATTAATATCTAGCTCTCTAGAGATAGGCTAGTTAGTATTTATTTTCTAATTGTGTGTGATTTAGATGTGAGGGTGTTTAAGACGAGAGGTAAGAACCTATGCATCACATTGTGAACACTCCTTGCATTCTCAATCAATATGCATGTTAGATAGGCACTTGCATATCATACTTTAAGTCAAAAATACAAAAATATATATGGTGGATCGAGCCGCAACCAGTAAAACCTTTTATTTTTGTTACTTGACCTACGGTAGCCAAACCGCAAACCGGACGGATTCCCTACACCAAACAGTCACGGGCTAGTTGGGAACATTGATTGGGGAGAATCCCTTGCTGTTGTTGCCTGCGAATTTCCAGGCCTCAATAGTTTCTGGCACTAGAAGGAGGGCCGGCAGTGCATGGATGGCCGAGGAAACCTGTTTTCCTGAGATCATTCCACCGGTAACAGTTCAGGAGGCAGTTTGTTTTCCAATCCAATTCCTAAAGAGGGGGGTAGATAACATTTGTATTCTGTCGACAACAAAGTTGTTAATGATCTAAGAAGACACACTAGGGCATACGTGAAGAATATTGGAGGATTTTCGATTATCCTTGAATTTCCCAGAAGAGAATATAAAAGGAAAGATCGTCCTACATTGGAAGACTCAGTGCTGGTTGGGGATTTGGAAGAACTTGTAGAAACAACCTTATAGGAAGTTGTACAGCCTTTGAATCAAGTAGGCCCAGATACTCCTCACATTTCTCCTTTTCATACTCCTATTCGCTCACCCCCTCACTCTCCACCCAGACTCATGGCAGGCGTAAACGCAAATCAACCACCCAACCTACCGAATCCACCACCTTCCTAGAAAGCCAGATCACCTTTAAACCTAACACCTCCTTTGCATGATTTACCTCAATATTTTGAAAAGATGCTGCCCAAATTTGACCCAAATGAGAAGATGCTAGTAGACGACCACTTGCAAAGTTTCTATTTGGCAATAGAAGGATTAAGGGCTGGGGAATATGAGGATGTAGTTTGTAGACTTTTTCCACACACCCTTAAAGGAGCAGCAGGATCGTGGTACTTTGGTTTTCCTGCAAATTCTATCACTGATTGGGATACCTTTGAGAGGATTTTTAGAAGTAAGTATGCAACCCAAAAAACTCATGCAACTCTCATGAAAGGACTATGCGCCTTAAAGAAAGAAAGAAAGGAGAAGGTGCATATTTTCACCCAAAGATTTGCAGCCCATCTTAAGAATTTTTTTGAAGCTAACAAACCTTCGGATAAAGTTCTGATTGAATATTATACCTCAGCTCTAGGACCCGAGTTGGCCATGTTTTCCAAAATTAAGGCCAAGCCTACACTAGCGGAGACCTATGAGGAGGCGGAGAGAGTAGAGGCTGAGAGGGAAAGTATCAAAGATTATCCCGAACGGTCAGGAGAAAAAAATGTGGGGAGGAAAGCTTTGTTGTTTACCAAACCTAAGGAAAAGCAGTCACCAGATTTTGAAGGAATGGAAAAAATGATGCAGAAGCTTTCTAACAGAATCATAGACTTGGAAAAGGAGAAGGAAGCCCAAAAGTTCTACAAGACTTATTACAAGAAAAGGGAAGATAACAATCAATCCCAACCCCCTCTGCACAATCCTGCATCTATGAATTTAACAGAGGTAGGAATGGACAATTTTTGCACTTTCCACCAACAACCCCACTCTAAAAAGAATTGTCCTCAATGGATAAACTCAATGACGTTGGTTATGAATCACCTGTTGGATTCTAAATTGACAGAAGATAAAGATGAAGAAGGAAAAGACAGCAATACATCAACGAAAGAACAAGAGGATGAGACCATGGTTTTATGGGACTGTGTTTCGTTATTTGACGCCGAGGAGGAAAAGGTTTTGAGGCATGAGGGCATCCCGGAAATAAATGTAACAACAAGAAGCCAAGGGATGGCTAAAGAAAATAGTCTCATGCTCCCAAAGATTAAAAGACTTCAAAGAAATGTTAAGAAATTTCAAAATAACTCCTCAGCTAATAAAATTCCGGAATTTACCATCACCAGTCAAGGTCCTAGACAGACTAACATGTTTGCCAAGCCCAATGAAGAAAAAATAAATAATGATAAACCAAATCCCACCGAACCTAAGATGGATTATGACATTGTGGAAGATATAAAGAAGGTAAGGGCAAATATCTCATTATTTGAAATGTGCAAGGTGCCGCAGCAGAAAGAAAAGCTATTGAAAGCACTTGAAGCATCAGAGGAGGGGCTACCCACCGACAATCAGCCCAAGGAAGAAGAAGAAATTGGGGAAGCAAGTGTAGGAGGTAAGCCTAAGAGCAAGAATCCACCGTTTCTCCTCACTTTTGAAATTTTTAGCCACAACGTACATAATTGCCTGGTAGACTCAGGGGCATCAGTTAACGTCATGCCCTTGTCGATCTGCAAAAGGATAAATGGGCAGCCAAAACCATCCACCTGGAGGGTCGTTCAGTTGGATAGAATGAATGTGAAGGTAATCGGGGAAATGGAGGATGTTTTAGTCCGCTTGTCTTCAAATGATAAGGTGTGTCAATTTATTGATATTGTGGTGGCTGACATACCAGAAGCTTATGGGCTTGTTTTGAGCAGGGACTGGTCGGTAAAGCTAAACGGATATTTTTCTTTGGATTGGTCACATCTGTGGCTGCCGTATAAAGGAAGCCTAAATCAAATTAAAATTTTGAGGGAGCCCCACATGAAACACAACATTACTCAATTCGAAGAAAAAACCGAACCAGTGGATTTTGTTTTGGGAAATTACTTTATTGAGTTAGAACCAGGAAATTACCAAGAAGAAGAAGCCAGCGACACATCAGACGCTTAGCCTGATCTCCTTCGGTTTTCACAGGATGATGAAATCAATTGTAAAATAGTAGACTTAGCAATAGAAGTAGATGTAAATTCCCGCACAGTAGTTAGCAATTTCTAGACAGTTTTTTTTTACAGTTCTAAAACGTTAGAAGGGTCAGGACCCGGCTGTGTCCTGATTGACCCCAAGAAGAACAAACATTTTCTTTCATGTAGGTTAGAGTTTGAATGTACAAATAACACAGCTGAATATGAAGTGTTGGTTCAAGGTTTAAGGAAAGCAATTGAATTAAAGGCAAATAATATGAAAGTGTTTGGAGATTCTGAAATAATTGTAAAACAAATTCGGAATCAAATACATTGCATTTCTTCTCATTTAAAAGCTTATCAAAATGAAGTATGGGATTTACTCAAATGTCTTAATGCATTTAATATTGTATCGGTTCCAAGACTTAAGAATGAAGCAGCTGACTTGTTGGCCACATCAGCTGCAAGACTTGTGCCCTCTAATAATCAGTGCTTTGTTGAATTGCTTTTCAGGCCCTCGGTTCCAGATATGATTACCAATCTATGAGTGTTCGACGACGATCAGCAGATTATAGAATGCTTAATGAATGACGAGGCATTTAAAGGGGCGATTATTGATGATGAAGAATATCAGGCTGAGCTGAAATTTGATAATTTCATCCCTAAGGAAGTCAGAACTTTAGAACGGATGTTTGATTTAAATGAAAAATTTAGAAGACCAACAAATGTGAAGACTCATAGCTCATCTCTACAGTTTGAATTGATTAATTTGGGGACTGAGATGAAGCCTAAATATGTGAATCTTGGAAAATGTTGTTCACCAGCTGAAAGAAATAAGTTCATCGTTCTTTTCAATCAATACAAAGATGTTTTTGGTTGGATGTATGAAGATCTGAAGACATATGACACCAGTATTTTCCAGCATGTTATCCCCATCAAATCTGGAGTCAAACCTTATCAGCAGCCTTTAAGGAAAATGCATCCAAAATTAGAACCTCTAATCTAGAGTGAAGTTAATAAATTATTGGATGCTAGAATCATTTTTAAGGTTAGACACTCGGAATGGGTTTCAAATCTGGTACCAGTGAGGAAGAAATTTGGAGAAATCAGGTTATGTGTGGATTTTAGAAACTTAAATCGTGCTTCAGATAAAGATAATTATCCTGTTCCACCCATGGAACAACTACTACAAATGGTTTCAGGTTCTGAACTATTCTCTTTATTAGACGGATTTTCAGGTTACAATTAGGTATTAGTAGTCGAAGAAGACTGATTGAAAACGACATTCAGGACCAGGCGGGGAACCTTCGCTTACAGAAGAATGCCCTTTGGAATTATAAACATTGGAGCTACGTTCCAGAGGGCTATGGACATAGATTTCTGCGGTTTGATTGGCCGCAGTGATGTAGTATACCTCGATGACATCACGATATTCTCAAAGAAGAGAGAAGGACACACGTTTCATCTAAAGCAGATTTTTGAACGCTGCCGGAAATATGGTATCTCACTAAACCCCAAGAAGTGCGTGTTCACTGTTACGGAAGGTGAGTTGCTGGGTCACGTGGTTTCAAAGAAGGGGATCTCCATAGAACCATAAAGGATCAAAGCCATTGAACAGATTCCCTTGCCCCATAATAAAAAGGGCATGCAATCATTTATGGGGACAATAAACTTCATGCGAAGGTTTGTGCCAGATTTTGCTCAAATTGTTAAACCTTTGTAGCAAATGGTAAAGCAAAGTGTACAATTCAAGTGGACTAATGTTGAGAAGAACGCATTCGGTAAGATTAAAACCACTATTGCGCATGCACCCTCCCTCAAAAGCCTGGATTTTGATAAATATTTTATTCTGTACACTTTCGCATTTGATGATTCGCTAGCAGTTGTGCTGACCCAGAAGGAAGATGGGGGAGAAGAGTTCCCCATATCATTTATGAGCACAGGTTTGCAAGGGGATGAATTGAATTACCCAGCTATAGATAAACAAGCTTATGCAGTGTTCAAAGCGGTGAAACAATTCAGGCCATACATACTAAAGAACCGGACCAAGGTAATCGTCCCACACCCAGCTGTGAGGTCTCTTTTCGTACAGAGGGAGTTAGGAGAAAGAAGGGGCAATTAGGTAACATCTCTTCAGGAATATGACCTTGAATTCAAGCTAGCTTCCATAGTGAAAGGGAAAGGGTTGTGCAGATTGATGACTGAAAGTAGAAACAATGAAGAACATGCCTGGGAAGATGAAGCTGAGTTACATTTGATGGATGTATGTCCTCTTTTCACAGCCCCAGAATCTTGGTATCGAGACCTTGTGCATTACCTTCAGATAGGATCGTTACCAGAACATTGGAATTCTAAGCAAAGAAGAGCACTGCATCTTAAATCATCCTCATATCAAATTATTGAAGGAATATTATTCAGAAAAAATTACGACGGAGTTCTTCTTAGATGCTTAGAGAAAGAAGATGCGAAGAAGGTAATGACAGATTTGCATGATGGGCCTGCTGGGGGACATTTTTCCGGAGATACTACAGCTCATAAAATTCTCAGAGCCGGATACTATTGGCCCACGCTTTTCAAATATGCACACGCCCATGTCAGAAAGTGTGACGTTTGTCAAAGGTGTAGTGGAAGAGAAGCTAAAGCAGCAGGACCGTTGAAGCCTGTGATGATAACGGAGCCTTTTGAGCAATGGGGGTTGGATATTATTGGGGAGATAAATCCGAATTCTTCCCTGCAACACAAGTATATTCTGACAGCAACTGACTACTTCACTCACTGGGTCGAAGCCATTCCATTGCGCAAAATAAATGAGGATGCGGTCATAGACTTCTTGCAAGACCATATTATGACCAGGTTTGGAGTTCCAATTTCTTTAATTTTTGAGAATGATAATTACTTTTCCTCGATAAGATTAACTGCTTTTGCTCATGAGAAAGGGATTAAGTTGCATTACTCTGCTAATTACTATCCACAGGGAAATGGTTTAGCTGAATCTACAAACAAGAATCTGATTAGGATTTTAAAAAAGATGGTGATAGAAAATCAGAGGAGTTGGCACTCATCGTTACCAAACGCCCTTTGGGCTGATAGAGTCACCCCCAAGTATTCGATAGGAGTGTCTCTGTATACCCTTGTGTATGGTAAAGAGGCCATTCTACCCCCCAATATCATGCTACCCTCTTCCATAATAGCTCAAGAATCTAGAGGATCAGATAATGAAGTCTTGCAAATGAGGATATATAATCTCCTGAAGGCAAAAGAGTCTCGATCTAAAGCCATAGAGCGCTTTTTACAACAACAAGAGGTAGTAAAGAGATGGTTTGATAAACACAAGGCTAGAACAAAAGATTTTGAGGTGGGAGATTTGGTTCTCAAGTGGGACCACCCCCATGATGAGAAAGGAAAACACACAAAATTTCAGCAGTTATGGGTAGGTCCTTTCCAGATTGCAGCAAAGCTTGGCCCCTCAACTTATAAATTGCAAGATTTACAAGGGTGGGAAGAGAACTTATCAGTAAATGGTTTAGTTCTCAAACCTTATTTTTCCTTAGTTTTGTTTGTGTTCTTTTATCTTGTATATAAATAATTTGACTTGGCCATTTACTTTGAATTATGTAGTTCTGTTTTGTTTTAGTCTAAATTTTGACTGATTTCAATAAAGGAGGAAAACTCACGGTTGCATGGAGAACATCAGAATTTTGGAATGATTAAAGTTCTTGGGTATAAGAATGTGTATTATTGTTTATCTAAAAGAATTTCTTCTATTTTAGCAGTTTTCTCGAGTGGCTATGAACACATTGAAGTCCTGCTTAACCCTTGTAAAATAAACCAGAACCAAAGGGTCTGGAATACTATTTTGAGGCTCCATCCATATCACATTTAAAATGTCCTAGGGAGTGACAGCAAAGGGCCCATGGAAAGGAAGCAGGGTAAACATTATATTATATATAAATGATCTCATGCCAATAATTGAATGCCAAAAGGCAGATAAGAGTCGAAAGCTCCTATGAAAGCATTATGTATCAAAACAAATACTGAACCATATAAGTACTAAATCGCCAAAATTTCCTCTCCGTCCGTGAGCTGAAAATTGAATGCATCTCTCACACAAAAGGACACTATGGATAGAGGAGCCTGAATCAAAATTCAGAAAGAAAGGCATGCAGGAGGACTCATATGAAAAGACAAAAGCTCAAAAGCACAAAAGGTGCAAAATGGCATGGGAATGAGGAACAAATGAATATTTCTGTTTACCATATACTACAATCCTGTGGTGTCCAAGTTGGAAGCTACCTGAAGACAGAGGTAACAAATGAAATTCATCTTCCTGGCCTCAAAAGAGTTATCTTGACTTGACAATCCTGGTTTCCACTTTCCTAAATTGGACTATCATCAATGATTAAAAGTACATACATTTGCCATTTGATAAATCCAGATATCTGGAAGAATTCAAAAGGTTCGTTTGTTGTTAAACAGTCTGTTGCTCAAGAAATAATCATCCAAAGATCTACGTCCACTAGGTAGTCGCCAATTGTTGCAGCTACAATTGTTTCCCCAAATTTTCAAATTTTGGACCCCCTTGTTAATTTTAGCATTGCCTAGAATAGTTTGGATCCATGAACTCTTTTTGTTTTGTTTTAATTTTGGACTATTTTGAGGTTAACTCTCTTCCTGCTTTTCGGAAAATTGCTTATGTTTGAAATTGTTGTGGGTTGTGGAATTTAGAGTCTGGTTTGTTTCCCTTTGAACTGCGATTTCTTTTCGGAAGCTTATTTCTCATGCTAGCCACTGTTTCGAAGGCCATTTAAACAACTTATCGGAGCCATGTTTCCTTAGGGATCCTCCATTGTGGAAATCGAACGATGATTATTCTGCAGGAGGATCTTGACTTATTCATTGTCGCGTCGTATCGTTTGACTTGTTGATATTATTGGAGGTTGGTCGAAGTTGAGTCGGGGTATTTGGTCTTTGTGAAGCCGCTGTTTTGGAAGTGAAACAGGTTTTTTGGACCACTGCGAGACCTTAAGTTGTTACGAACACTTATCATATTACATTGATCTTGCGCCATAGCAAAAGTTATTATTTGTATCGGAGGCTGTAGTCTGTTTATCTTCCACCCTTGCGGCTCCCAAGCGAACTAGGTATCCACCATATAACTGCTCCGCCCGTCGATGCTTTGTCAGGTTTTCGTCGCTTTGTCTTTGGATTGGGGGGTTTGTAGTCTTTCCTCCTCCGCCCTTGCGGCTGTGTAACGCACTAATTATCCGATGTTGATGTCTTTCCGCTCGTCGACTGGGAACTTTTCCACCCAGAGTTTGGATTTTAGCTCTTCCGACTCCGATAAACTTAACTGTCTCGTGGATCCCGTTGCCTGTTTGAGACCCACTGATGCGACTGTGAGTGAGACTACCTGGCCGATGTTTTAATATTTTAAGCCGCCGATAAGTTTTTCTCTTCCTGTCGTTTTGTGAGTTTTTTAAACCTCTGTGTGGGCGACATTGGTTTTGGTACTTGTTAAGGTTTTCATGACGAGAGCGCAATACAAGGCATATTTTGATGACTATTCATTTTGTTGATGTAGTTTGATTGAAAAGATATAGTCCTAATTAATGATAAATGTCATTTGATTGAAGACGGACTCAAGAGACTTTTTTTTAGATTAATACTATGAGAAGACATAGCTGGGAGACAAAGCAGCAGAAAGTTGGCTGAGCGGTGTTAGACATAGTTCGTACTGAAATCAATGGAATCTCAAGGAAGACAAATGAAAGACACAGCATAATCGATGGTGACAAAATCCCATGCTTGGAAATATCTGTCAGTTACCGAGCGGATCCCGCTTTGTTAAGTACTCATAAGTTGAAATTTGAAAAAGGAACGCATGAAGTGAATCATGAGTACTCACGGAAAAGACAAAATGGTGATATTAGATGGTTTTGAGGAGCCCAAAGGTCACACGGTTGGGGCAGCCCAAGGGGTTGGCTGATTTAGTTTAAATATAGGAAAGTTAGAGTTTAAAGGGGCTTTTTCCCTGGAAAAACTTGTGAACTATTGTTTGTAAGAGGAACTACTTCGTTTTACAATAAGAAATTACAAATTTTGCCTGTTGGAGAAGGTGCTATGTGGAATGTTCCAATGAGATAAATGAGCAATGTTGAAGGGAGACTATTTCGTTTTCGACTGTGTTTCATTAACTGTGAGAGCGTTCTAACTTTCTGAACCTATGTTCTTACCTGAATGTTCTCTAGTATATTCTGTCATGTTTTCCACTATGAGTAATGGAAGTTTTAACTGTTGATGAGCTATCTTGTCATGTATACTTTTATTCATGTTTGTATGTTTGGTTCTAGGAACAACTATCTGTGATTGCCGTAACATGTGAACAGTATTACATTACTCATGAATTAATATCTAGCTCTCTAGAGATATCCTAGTTAGTATTTATTTTCTAATTGTGTGTGATTTAGATGTGAGGGTGTCTAAGACGAGAGGTAAGAACCGCGCATCACATTGTGAACACTCCTTGCATTCTCAATCAATTTGCATGTTAGATAAGCACTTGCATATCATACTTTAAGTCAAAAATACAAAAATATATACGGTGGATCGGGCCGCAACCGGTAAAACATTTTTTTTTTGTTACTTGACCTATGGTAGCTAGACCACAAACCGGACGGATTCCCTACACCAAACAGTCACGGGCTAGTTGGGAACATTAACTGGGGAGAATCCCTTGCTGTTGTTGCCTACGAATTTCCAAGCCTCAACAGGTCATCACCTTTTCCTTCGGTTTTTTTTGCTCATAGTGATAACTTGAGCAAACTTGGCATGAGCGATTTGGTCACTTAAACTATCGCTCATTGCAAAAACTATGTAAAGACAATATGGTGACTGGTCTTCTGATGGTATCTTACAAGGATGGTGTTTGTTTCGGTTGTATACTCGAAAAACATCACCGGGACAGTTTTGAAAAACGTGCCTCTTGGCACGCCTCGGTTCCTTTGGAGCTTGTGCATAGTGACTTGTGTGGTCCTCTTCCATCTGTATCCTTTTCTGGTTTCAAATATTTCTTAACTTTCATTGATGACTACTCTAGACACACTTGGGTTTACTTCCTAAAACTTAAGAGCGAAGTATTTAACATGTTCTTGGCCTACAAGGCCCTTGTTGAAAAGCAATCTGGTCATCAAATTATTAAGTTAAGATATGACAATAGAGGAGAATATGTTAACAACAAGTTCACTACTTTCTCCACTGAACAAGGATTTCAACAACAACACACTGTTCCATATACACCACATCAAAATTGTGTCACTGAATGGAAGAACCGCACTTTAAAAGAAATGGAAAATTGTATGATCCAATCTAACGGACTAAGTCTTCAATATTGGGCTAAGGCCATAAATTGTGCAAATTACATAGTTAATCGCACACCCACTAAAGTTTTACAAGGTATAACACCAGAAGAAGCATGGAGTAAAATTAAACCAGATGTAAGTCACTTTCGTGTGTTTGGTTGTGAAGCATGTGCTCACATTCCTGATGAAAAATGGAAAGCATTGCAGCCTAAAAGTGAAAAGTGCATATTTGTTGGATATTCTGAAGATGTAAAAGGTTATTGACTTTTTCAGCCCCATTCACATGATATAATCATTAGAAGAGATGTTAAATTTGATGAAAATCTCTTGGCCTGCGAGCCTAACTTGGCGGGTGTGCCATCTTTGGCCTGCGAGCCTGATTCATCGATTGTGCCTTCTTCTTCTTCTTCCAGCTTCCTTGACAGGTTTCCAAATCCAGTTTTTTATGATGACAGTGAGGATGAAAATCCACCTCCGCCTGCTCATGTTCCTCCAATTGCACCAACACCAATACTTCCTCGATGGGTCCGTTCAACATGTGAAGCAGCTGGTGATCTTGCCGGTGATCCTAGAGATCAACGTCGAACACATTCTCAGTTTCGGCGAGGCTCTTATCTTTTGGCTCAAGTTTCTGAGAATCATGATCCAGAAACTTTTGTAGAAGCTTCAGGAAATCCAGATTGGGATGCAACTATGGATGAAGAATATCGTTCCTTAATGGAAAATGATACTTGGGATCTTGTTCCTCTTCTAAAAGGAAGAAAACTTGTCAGATGTAAATGGGTCTACAGAACTAAGTATGCATCAGATGGAAGTTTTGAAAGACTTAAGGCAAGGTTAGTTTCCAAAGGTTTTTCCCAAGTTGAAGGGATTGACTACAATGAAACCTTTTCCCTTGTAGCAAAAATGAACTCCATCCACCTTGTTCTTTTCCTTGCAGCCTTACATAACTAGGAAGTGCATCAAATGGATGTCAAGTCTACCTTCTTACATGGTGATTTACATGAAAAAATTTACATGGAACAACCTCCTGGATATGTTTAGAATAATTATAGCCTTGTTTGTCTCCTTAAGAAATCCTTATATGGCCTTAAGCAAGATCCTAGAGCTTGGTATTCCAAAATGGATAGCTTTCTCCTTGACACTGGTTTTTCTAGATGCCATTCTGACCCCAATGTCTATACCAAGAAAGAGGAAACCATCTCATCATACTTGTTCTTAATGTTGATGATCTTATCCTTACTGGTAGTGACCCTAAACTTATAACCCATGTGAAATCCAGTCTTAAGCAAAATTTTGAAATGTCAGACTTAGGACATTTGCATTATTTTCTTGGTCTTCAAGCCTTGCAAACCAAAGAAGGAATATTTCTTTCCCAGTATAAGTATGCTTGTGACCTTCTTCGTCGCTTCCACATGGATGATTGTAAACCAGCCCCTTCTCCCTTCCAGTCTGGAGTCAAACTTTCTGCCACTTGTACTTACCCTGAAGTAGATGCCACCTTGTATCGTCAGCTTGTTGGTAGTCTTTTATACTTGACTCATTCCCGTCCTGACCTTTCCTTTGCCATTGGTCATGTTGCCCGTTATATACAAAGTCCTCATGAAAGTCACTGGAAAGCAACAAAAAGAATACTTCGATATATTCGAGGTACAATTCAGTTTGGGATTCATTATAGTACAGGGGGGAAATATTTGTTGGTTGGTTTCACTGATTCAGATTGGGCCAGCGATCCTGATGATCGAAAGTCTACTGTAGGTTATGTTTTCAGTCTGGAATCTGGACCTATCACTTGGGATTGTAAGAAACAACAAGCTCTTGCTCTTTCTTCAGTAGAAGCAGAATATCAAGTCGTAGTTAATGTTAGTCAGGAAGCTTTATGGCTTCGACAGATCCTTTCAGAGTTTGGATTCGAGCAACAGCAGCCTACTCCACTTTGGTGCGACAATCAAAGTGCCATCAAGCTTGCCAACGATCCAGTTCTACATCAGCGCAACAAACACATTGAGCTACACATGCACTTCATCAGAAATCTTGTTCATGATAGTGTTATTGAAGTTCTCTATTGCCCTACAGATGATCAAGTTGCAGACATCTTCACCAAGTCTCTTACAAAAGCGAAGTTTTCTAAACTTCGGTATATGTTAGGAGTTCAGGAATGTGTCCTTAAGGGGGGATAGGCTCTAATTCCTCCTTCCTTATCCTAATAGTGTCACTTTTGTAAATCCTTCAATCCTATTCCAAGTTGTTCTTAAGGGAGGATGTTAGGATATTTAGACACTTAGGAGTTAGTTAAGATCAACTTGTGTAATATATCCGTTAGGTAAAAGTGTGTTTCTTTAGTATGCATTAGTATGCATTTGTAAATATTCTAATCCGATGGTCACGATATGTTCTAGACATAGAGTGATCCGACAGTTCAACTTCTCTTAGATCATACCTACAATTGATCCGTGGCTTAACACCTGATTAGTCTATGATCTTTATTTAAAGAGCATAGAGGGTCCTTGGCTAGTTGATTGACTATGAGAAGCTCATGTAACTTTATTTTTTTTGCATAATAAATTGCTCCAAGTAGCTATTTGGCTGGGGCCGTGGACTATTTCCCTCTTGAGGGTTTTAACCACGTGACAAACATTGGTGTGTTGATCTGTGATCTATTTGTGTGAAGCGGTTGCTAAAGGTGTTCGGTCTTTTGAGAGTACCCTGTGCACCCGAACAAACACCACCTGAAAATACCCAAAAGAATTCTTGGACAGATATGAACGATGAAAAATGATTGATTTGATGTCTTGAGAGTGTTCCTCATTTATATTTCATCATTAAGTAATCCAAGGGGTGAATTCCATAAATCAAGAAGTCAACAAGTAATATAAAATACTTTAGTTAGGGCCCCTTTAATTTGATTGTGGGATTTTAACACCTTATTAAGGCGTTTGGGCTATTAACCCACTCTTCTTAGGTAAGTCATCCTTAGGCACTTTCTTATCCCCTTCTCTTGGTCTCCATGGTCCACATGTGCCATCTCAAGTACATCATATTATATAAGGAATATTATTTATTGGGTGTCTTGTTCTCCCACTAACACCAATGTCCTAGGCTAGTTATTCCAACAAGGGGTGGCCAATACCATGAGGAGGTCCCATAGCCCCAATGACCAAGGAGAGGAGTACATCACATATCACTTTCCTAGACCTAGTCTAGGGATTCTAGTGATGGCTTGGTAACTAACCAAGTGCAACCCCATGCTAAATAAAGTTGACCACTAGACAATGACTTGGTGATAGAACAAGTGCCTCAGTTCTAGACTGAATGACGTTCCTGGTAACTTACGAGATTCCTTATCCCCAGGATGAATCAAGTTGACCACTAGTCAACAACTTAGTTGTGGGAATATTATAAACCCACTTTATACTTAGGTTAAAATATTTAATCATTATTTGATTAATTTTCCACCCACTAGCCTAGATAGTTGGCATCCACTTGCACCACATAGTCAACAATTTCCATATATACCCCATGACTACTTTTATCCCGATTCTGGTTTGATCTTGTCCACTTTATTGACTTGCAGAATTAGTAATTGTGCCTTCCTGTAGATTCTGTCTTTATTATGCTTTTATCCAGCTTTTCTGTGGATAAGGTAAAGCTAGTCAACTAGGAAATTGCTATCCTTAGTTTCCAACCCATCCTACACTATTTTCTATCCATATTCCAGGATCACCAAGTCTTTCCATCACTTATCATCACTCACTCATGCTTTATCTAATTCATGAGGTCCTTGATATATTAAGAAAGTGATTTAGCCACATATGGGGTTTATCATATTTAGTAAGTCTGATTTATGAGCTAGAAATGAGTTGTATTCCATCAACTAAATTCTCCTTTATAAGGATGTATTACCAATGTAATAATATCAATTATCATTTATTGATAATTCCTTAATGTGTGTTCATTATTCCTCTTATTCTCTCCTTATGCTAATTCTCTGCAATTCCCAATGAGGTTAAGTGTGTGCTTAGATTCTTAGCTTGTTTATAAGCATTCTCACTACCATCAAGGATTTAGAACTCTAACATGGTATCAGAGCACAATTTTTTTCAAGTTCAACCGAGTTGAGGATCTATATGTTCTCTCTATTATAGCACATCCAATCTCCTATCCCTCTCTGAAGAAGAGCTTCCTATCAGGCTTACACGATTTTCTCCTAGTTTTATTTGTGTAGGTTGCAGAGAGTTTCTTCTTGAGCGAATCAACATCTCAGTATGGATTATTCTTCAGCTATGATCCTGACTCCCTTCAACTATCACGAATGGAAATACAAAATTGGCATTCTATTGCGCAGTAAGGGACTCTATAGAGTTTCTATGGCTTTAGAATATGAACCAAATTCTGTGGTTGAGAAAGCTAAGTGGCATAATAGGTTGGATGAAGCCTATGGATTACATTGCCTCTCTATTTCCCCTTATCTACTCCTTCATCTAGATGGTTTGACCACTCCAAACCAAGTATGGACCAAATGTGAGTCTCTCTTTGGATTTCAATATGAGTAATTAAGAGCGCATCATTTTGAGAATGAGTTATTCTCATTGAGTCCAATAAATTTCGATTCTATTGAGGGTTTCTTAACCAAATTCAATTCACTTGTTCTATTGATCAAGAAAAGTGGGATTCATAATAAATAATATCAATTGATTCTTTCCATTCTATCAAAATTGGGTTCTGAATACTCAGCTTTTGTGTCTACTTTTCATGCTACTAGGCTTGCTATTTCTAATTGGAAAATGCCTTCTTTGAGTACATTCTTTGATTCACTGAAAAAGGAGAAAGATAAATTGATCTAGATGGGTGCTCTTAGATCTTCCAAGGAAAAGGATCATGCTATCATAGTTAAAGAAGCAAGGATATCAAGAAGCAAATTGTGAAAGAGAAGAAGCCAAAGTCAGATATATTGAATATGAAAGTTTGAAGCGTATCGATGAAGGTTCAATGAAGAAAGTAAATAAGAAAGGAAGTACATCCAAGTCATGTTCTTATTGCAGAAAGTGATTTCATCCCAAGAAAAAATGTTTCAAGAATAATATGGACATCATGTCTCATCTTCTGAGAAGCACAACATCGAAGTTCCATATGAGCTAGAGAAGCCTGCTGATTCTTCAGAACACTGTCATAGTGCGCAGTTCCAAGGTGATATAAAATATGTCTTGAGTGCAATATTTAAACCCTTTACTCATATATATGATATATATTCTCCTTATAATATATCAGAATCATAAATCTCATTTTCTTTATTTGATAATCTACCTATTAGTCTCTTAGATTCGTCTCCCAATGATTGTGCTTTTTCACTAGATCTTGACTTGTCTTTGAGAAGCCCTTACTCACTCCATATTATGATTTATAATAATTTTTGCGGGATGATATGCATTTCATGAAACCATTCATATCACCATCCATACCATCTACCATACCTTTGAATACTCCTAAGACTATACAAACCCCAAGTTCACTAGTTGATTCCTCATTGGTTTATTATGCACTGTTACTTATATCAAATGGTTTCAAGTCTTGCCTATTTTTCACTGGTTGGTTATATATGATATTATTCATCATTGGAATTATCTTACACATTTTTGTATCTATTCTAAACACTTATGGTTCAGATATCAAGTGCATCCATCATTCATATTTTTACACTCATCATTTTTCCCCAGTTGCTCATACTTTTCCTAGTCTATCCCCATATCCTCATGGAGACACCGAAGCCTTTGTATTTGATATTCCATATGATAATATTTCAGATATATCATATTCTTTTTAGCCTCATATCAGAACTGAGAAGGTGCTACATTAGATTAGAATAAAGATATGTGATTCACATCACAATTTTGAAGTTATAAAAGGAACTGATTGTGTTACTTATTGTCTTAATTTTTGTACTCTTTGGAGAGAAGAATGCACAAATATATTTTCATTTTCAGATTGTGTTTGTAGATCAGAGTTTTTTAGCAATAAGAAGCATTCAGATAATGCTCCTACTTCATCAAATGATGAGATACCGGGACTCTCTCCTCTTCTTTCTTGCAGATTCTACACTCTAGTGCATGATCATGGAGTTCATGATTTATTCATCAAAGTCTTTCACCAGAACCAATTCATTCATCCCATTAAGGTGAATATAAAGACATATTGAAGACATATTTCAAATTTTGTGCCTTGTCCTTTCTCGAGGGAGGATTTTCCCCATGTGGTTTTGCCTCTTTACTCAGTTCTTTGGAAAAGATAAATTGTAAAGGGTGACCATATCCTTGTTGTTGGGCGCTATATAAGTCTATATTTATGATTATTTCAGAGATATCATCATAAAGTCATACTTAAAGGCAGGTGTGGGAATATTATAAACCCACTTCATACTTAGGATAAAATATTTAATCATTATTTGATTGATTTCCTATCCACTAGCCTAGATAGTTTTCATCCACTTGCACGACATGGTCAAAACTTGCCATATATACCCCAAGAGCTCTTTTATCTTGTTTATGGTTTGATATTGTCCACTTAATTGACTTCAAGAATTAGTAATTGCGCCTTCCTACATATTCTGTCTTTATTATGCTTTTATCCAGCTTTTATGTGGATAAGGTAAAGCTAGTAAACTAGGAAACTGCTATTCTTTGTTGCCAACCCATCTTCCATTATTTTCTCTCCATATTCTAGGATTAGCAAGTCTTTCCATCACTTATCATCACTCACTCGTGCTTTATCTAATTCACGAGTTTCTTGATAAATTAGGAAAGTGTTTTAGCCACATATAAGGTTTATCATATTTATTAAGTCTGATTTATGAGCTAGAAATGAGTTGTATTTCATCAAATCAATTCTCCTTTATAAGTATGTATTACCAATGTAATAATATCAATTATCATTTATTGATCATTCCTTGATGTGTGTTCATTATTCCTCTTCTTCTATCCTTATGCTATTTCTCCACAATTCCTAGTGAGGTTAATTGTGTGCTTAGATTCTTAGCTTGTTTATAGAATTCTTGCTACCATCAAGGATTTATTATTCTTACATTGGTAACAAACCAAATCCCTCAGTCCTAGACTGAATGATATTCCTGGTAACTAACCGGGTGCCTCCATTCTCCTACAAAATGGACCTCGATGTTGCTAAAAAATCAACAAAAATCACCTCCAAATTCTGCTACGACACCTTCAGTTGAACAACATTGAAAAAACACCCAAATTGCTCGTACTCTCATTCAAACACATTCGTGTGCCATCAATTGAAAACACAATACCCACCATAGCTGAGATCTACAAACAAATGAATGCCATAACACATATCTATCAACATTTATAAATGGGATGCTGAAACATACAACCCACTTGGAAAAAAATCATAACCAAAACACAATTATACAAATAAACCATAAACATAAATATACATTTAAATCAAATGTCCTTCCCAAGCTACCATACAATGTGACATTTCCAGTAATCATTTTTAGTTTTTTATCGTACCTTTGACAATTCTAGCACCTCCTCCATGCATTTATGTCTAATCCAAGGTTTACTCCACCAATTAAAAAATAACAACAACAAACTACAAACAATTTTAAGTGCAATTTCATATTAAAAATAAAACAGTTAAACACAATGTTTTCAAAATAGAAAACAATGTGAAAATTTGTGCGGCCACCAATAAAACTAATGCACGTCAACACACTTTGACTTTCAATCTGCAAGTACAGTCCCTGCTTGTGAGGGACCAAAAAATGTTGATGTTATGTTGTTTTTTGTAGTTCTTAAATAAATGGTAGATTTTGGATCTCTCCCATGAAATAGGAGAATAACAATCTTGGGAAATCGTCATCCTTGACACCACTAATGCAATAATGACATTAAGAAAAGTTACAAATTCCATTTTTTATCAACACAAATACAATATGCTCATATTAATTTCAAATTCCATAACCCAAAGATATAATTAAAAAACTAAGGCAGTCTACTATGAATGAACTCCAAATTACTATGAAAATAGGTTCCATGTTCATCTCAATTCCAATAAGAATGCCATTTTAACATTTACAATATCATCCATAAAATATTACACTTCGAGACAATATATTCCAAGTTATAATAAGGATGTCCTTTGCATTCATGAACTTACTACTTTAAACATAATTCAAAAGCTGACAATGGCATCATGGTGGGATAAATTGGGTTTATATATATATATGAAATGGTGACATCATCAACATAGAATTCCTTGCCACATTGCACATCGTAATGAAGTCACAAGATTTTTCTTTGGACATTGAATTTCATGTTCAACATACAATTCCTTAATCAAGTTACGTGACAATATTTTTCTTTGGAAATTAACTTTCATGTGCTTATTTTATGTGCTTCTTGGCATGACCATTGACTAACCTGAACATGATCTAGTGATGTGGCAATCCATTTGTATTACAGTTTCTAAAATTTGGACGAGAGTACATGTAATGGAAAACAATAATGGTCATGGGTGATTATTCTTTCAAAGTTGCTTTTACTGCAATGTATCAATTTGAAAATGAGTGGTGTTTGATTTTTATCGTTTTGAGAATGAGCAGTTCTCGGTTTTAAAGTTTCTTTGAAAATATTCTCTCTAGGTTTTCATGATTGTGACAAACTATTAGAGAGAAATGTGCCATACAACACTTTATTGTAGATTTCAACATAACCCCATATTTGTGTGACAAACTACTAGAAAAATGTACCATACAATTCCTTACCACATTGCAAACTCCAAAATACCCCCTATTTGTGTGACAAACTATTAAAGGAATGTGAAATTGCTTACAATGTTCACATTTATTCCTTCAAAGTGAGGAGGAAACACTTCCAATCGGTCTTTTCAAATGGCCCCGTGTTCATGTGACAAATTGTTAAAGGACTCTCTTGATTTCATGGGTCAAATCACCCTCAATATCAATTTAGTTCATTTTGTTAGCATTTAAAACACTAACACTCTTTTAGCATTTAAATTAACATCATAGAACTCTATGAATTTTAACAAATGATTAATTACTAAAATTTAAGAAATTTTGTTGAGGCTAAATTTTGGCCTTGGCGCAATTTTGGATTTGACATTTTGTTTTTATCCATTTTCATTTGAACTTTTACATTACTTATTGGTTTTCACTACATTGTAGTAAATTTGTTATAAATACACCAAAACATATAGGAATAAGCCAATTGCAATAAGAGGTAAAGGTAGGAAAGACATGATGACAACTTTGTTATAGTTGAAGCTATTATCTTATATGAAGAAAATTATAAAAATTAAATACCAATAACTTGAAATCCTTTACAGATTTATTTAGAGTTCGAAAGCAACAATGATAGTACAACCCAAAATCTGGTCTATCATAACTAGCTTTGGAAAATTGCATGAAGTACTCTACAATCATTATCTCTAAAATTATATGCAAAAATCCTTTAGCTAATATGGAATTTTGTTCTCCAATTGGCAGAGATGGAGGAGTTTCAATTACTAAAGGTATATAGGAAGATGGGCCTGCTCAACCACCAAAAATTATATACTGTTAGTAGTATAAAAAATAAACATATATAATGAATGCTGACACATGAGAATCCATAAAAAATGAATCCATTTCCAACCAATCACTCTATTATAAAATTTCTCATTCGATTTTGAAAAAACATACATCTGCATGCAACAAACAAAAGTAAACGCCCTGAAAATAATGAAGTCGCGAAAACATTATATATGGAACTAAGCATCAAATACTATGTGTAGAAGAGGATTTGAGCCTGAAATGCTACATCCTCTATTAATTTAGTTAACAAGAAGAATGATTTTCTTTCATGCATCAAACACTAACACCATAGCCATAAATCACGTCAACTTATTTCCTTGCATTCAAAGAAAAATGCACTATTTTTGCTATAATGTTTTTTCTACTTTTAGAACAGTTTCATGTTCTTAGTCCATTCATATCTAATTTTGATATGCACTTTGGGAGGAATTTGGTGCTGTATAGAACGTCTTCATGTTCTTAACCCACTCGAGTGAAAGCTTTCTAAAGAATAAGAATTTGAGTCTTTGGATGGATCCAAATGCTTTCTAGCACCATCCATAAAATAAAGCAATGCTTCAGTTAACCAGAAGCACCACTTCCTTTAAAAAACCAGACACTAACATCATAGTCTTAAAGAAACTCAAGCTATTTCCTTGGATTCACCTAAATGCACCATTTTTTAAATCAATTTTGTGTGTTCTTAGGCCATTCGAGTCAAGTTCACTATGCACCTTGGAAGTAGTGTTTATTTCCACTGAATAGACTTATGCTACAAAGCAATAAACCAATCAGGAAAAGATCTATGCACGGTCATATTAACTATACATAAGCCAATATACCAGAACTAGGAAAAAATAAGGACGTTATTCAGTAATATGAGCCGATATTTGAACATTTTCCAGTCCATTGCATCTTACATTCGACATAATTAGCTAACACTAAAGCCCCTATAAACCTATAAAGTCTGTTTCTTGTAGATTATATGATATAGTTAGCTAAATGATAAATAATTTATGCAATTTTGATTTATATTTGCTAGTCTATTGCATGTGAGATTTGACAAACCACAAACATATTCGCAATGTTAGAGTTTTTGATATAGCAGTAAAATTTCAATTATATGCAACAAAAACAAATGAAGATCACTGAAATAATAGCCATGCATAGAAACAAAGAGACGCAAATATTTTATCCTTGGAAAACCTAAACTCGATAAAAAACCCATCCAACCTTTCTTACTCAGAGATATAATTCAAGATACAAGTACATCAGATATAAAAATAATCCAAAGATAACAAACCCAACATAATAGTGTTCTTCCAACCTGTCTTTCTCTCTCCTGTGTGCTTGTGGAGTAGACTTGAGTGAATTGCTTAGTGTGAGAATGAGAAAGGGGTCCTCTTTATATATACTTGATTGGTGATTGACTTTTCCACATTTATTGGGGCTGAATTTCATATTTAATATATAATACTAATTGTTTATTATTTCCACATTTAATCCCGGTAGTTGAGATTGTTTAAACAAATGAATGCAAAATTGTAGCCAAGTACATTCACTTTTACATACATGTCATTAACTTATATTACGTTGTTTATAGAAACACATTTATAACAACAAATACTCTTCCCTCTCCTTGACCAATGTGCACAACCACACCACTTATAGAAACACTAAAGTAACTTCTTTGGAGAAAACCAAAATCAAATAAAACATAAATACACATTTAGCACAAGTTTTCCTCCCTAAGGTATCCCTGCCACCACACCCAACCTAACATTGAGAGATAAATTTGTTTTTTTTTTTAAATTCATTTTCTAATTCTGACAATTCAAGCAACTCCGGAAGGGGTTTATGTCTCATCCCAACCAGACTGCACCAATTAACAATTCATAATAATAAATTTACATTTTTTTAAATTCATTTTCATATTCCGAAAAAATAAGTTAAATCCCATATTTTCATAAAACAATAGAAAACTTTGCCAAATTTTTTGCTCCCAACATAGAACTATTGCAAGTCAACCTAGTTTGACTCATGATCAAAAAATATAATCCCTATTTGACAGGGACTAATAAACAAATGATATAAATTTCAGTAAATTTCATTATTTATATAAAATTTGTTTGAAGCAAATGTTAAATACAAATTTAAATTTCATAAGAGATAGTATAAATATGTATATCAAATTGGTAGTATAACATGGTTAAAAAATGGTTGGTCATATGATAATTTGTTCGATTGTGTTCATACTGAATCTAATACTCTTGTTCAAGTGAGAGAACAATTTAACAAGAGTATACACACACACACACACACACACACACACACACACACACACACACACACGTATATATATATTGAAACCTATATAGCAACTTGAGAGAGAAAAGATATCATTTTTATATTGTTAATATAAAATTTTAGTGGTTTGGGAGTATCTTGTCAGAGTCTTTACAAAGTGGAATTGATCCCTTTGTCTTATTTTTATGATGTTTAATGGAGATTACGACTATAGTAGAAATTTGTTTCTTTATTGCATTTTGTATGGTAGCATAGTCCATCATATGGTCGAGTAGTGATGATAATGCCTTGATATATGTGCTACAGAAAGTCTCAATTGGGGGAGCATAAACACTTTTAACTCATAGAAACCCTTGAACCTGCATCATGGAATCAATATACATTTTGTGTTTCTTTTGTTCATATCAGTGAAATCAAGTAGAAGAGAGAACATTGGGGAAGTTTCATGTTTGTTCAAGAATAGAAGTAAAGACATAAACAACAAAGGTAGAAAACAAGCAATGTTTTTTGCACATATGAGCATGGGTGTATGTAATTGCTAGATATTGGATTGCACCATAGTTTTAAATGATGATATTGCATGCTAGTGATTTAATGGTTTGAAAAATTGGACATTTCAACACATAGGCTATGAGTTTCATTTAGATAATTCATAACACCATTTTTTACTAAATATATAGGGATGGATCCTAACACAAGTTGATATTGAGATTGAAAGAAAAATTCACTTGTAACTAAAACATATAATAATTATGCTTGTTCATTCTATTCATAAATAAACAGTTTACACTTGGACTTCTACCCATGGCATAAGAAAAACATACATAGAACAATTTTGAAGGGCTAGTACTTGAGGAATAGGAAAAATGCAAATGAAGACATACCCATAATTGCAATGCCATTAGTAGTTTCTCATGCCTTATGTGCAAGTCACAGTGACCATTGTTTTATTAGAAGTTGTTACAATGAAAACGACATAAAAAACATAATATTAGTTTATAGATGTTGTCAAGAAATGTATAGTAGTGTTTGGTACCAATCTACAATGACGAAAACAAACGATAAATTTTGCAAAATGGTCTTTGCTATAGTAAGATGCATATACAAATTGTTGGCATCGCCTCTTTAAAACACACTTTTTATTTAAGTGCAAAGTTTGTGATGTGAACACTTGAGCCATGTGAAAAATGTGGTATAAAGTAAGATATGAGATTATTGCAAATGGTGACATAAATAGTCATTTGGCCATGTTCATCTATTGGGTCAATGTGCACAATTTGTGCTTTTGTAGGAAAATTTGTGTCCTTAATGCATGCTATTCCATTCATCACTAGGACATCACCTTCAAATATGTCATTGCACCTTCTTGTTTATAGGTGAATGATTGAATATTTTGCATTGTTGCTTGTTTTGAGCCAATTAATCAAATGAAATTTCTTTTGTCACATAAACACAACAAACATACATGAGGTATTTTAATAATTGAATAGAGATAAAGAGAGAAAACACATAGGTTTATGTTTGTGTGTACATTTTTTTCAAGTATTTATTTGTTTATTTTCCATTTACTGCATTTTCAGGAGAAAAACACCAAACACTTCTCATTTTGAGGATGGTACCTAGCATAAACCATATTCTTTAGGGATTTAGGCTAGGTTAACCTCTCAACAACAATCAACTTGGTTCATGAAGAGAAAAATTGTTACAAAGTGGTATTTTAACCCAGGTAGGGGAGGAATTTTTTTTTCCTATTAGACACTCAATCTACACCCATTATATGGTAAAGTAGTGATGAGAATGCCTTTAGATATGTGCTAAAAAAGTATCAATTGGGGGAGCATAAACACTTTTAACTCATAGAAACCCTTGAACCTGCATCATGGAATCAATATACTTATTGTGTTTCTTTTGACCATATTGGTGAAATCAAGTACAAGAGGGAACATTGGGGAAGTTTCATGTTTGTTAAAGAATAAAAGTAAATACATAAACAACAAAAGTAGAAAACAAACATTGTTTTTGGAACATATGCGCATGGGTCTATGCAATTCCTAAATACTAGATTGCGCCAGAGTTTGAAATGATGATATTGCATGCTAGTGATTTAATGGTTTGAAAAAGTGGACATTTCAACACATAGGCTATGAGTTTCATTTGGATAATTAATAATAACATTTTAAAATCAATATATAGGGATGGATCCTAACACACGTTGATAATGGGATTGAAAGAAAAAATCACTTGTAACTAAAACATATAATAATTATGCTTGTTCATTCTATTCATAAATAAAAAAATTTACACTTGGACTTCTATCCATGTTGTAAGAAAAAGATACATAAAACAATTTTGAAGGGCTAGTACTAGAGGAATAGAAGACATGCCCACAATTGCAGTGCCATTAGTAGTTTCTCATCCCTTATGTGCAAGTCACAGTGACTATTGTTTTATTAGAAGTATGTTACAATGAAAAAAACATAAAAAACATAATATTAGTTTATAGATGTTGTCAAGTAATGTATATTAGTGTTTGGTACCAATATACAATGATGAAAAACAAACGATAAATTTTGCAAAAAGGTCTTTGTTATAGTAAGATATATGTGTAAATTGTTGGCATCACCTCTTTAAAACACAACTTTTATTTAAGTGCAAATTTTGTGATGTGAACACTTGAGCCATGTGAGAAATGTGGCATAAAGTAAGATATAATATTATTGAAAATGGTGACATAAATAGTCATTTGGACATGTTTATCTACTGGGTCAGTGTGCACAATTTGTGCTTTTGTAAAGAAATTTTTGTCCTTGATGCATGCTAGTCCATTCATCACTAGCACATCACCATCACCTTCAAATATGTCACTGCACCTTCTTGTTCATACGTGAATGATTGAATATTTATTATTTTTCATTGTTGCTTGTTTTGAGCCAATTAAGAAAACATAACTTCTTGTGTCACATAAACACAACAGACATACATGAGGTCTTCTGATAATTGAATAGAGATAAAAAGAGCAAGCACATAGGTTTATGTTTGTGTGTAGATTTTTTTTTAATTATTTATTTGTTTATTTTTCATTTAATGCATTTTCAGGGGAAAACCACCAAACACTTCTCATTTGAGGATGATACCTAGCGTAAACCATATTCTTTAGGGATTTAGCCTAGCTCAACCTCTCAACAACAACCAACTAAATAAATTTAATGTAAGATGATATATAAAAGGTGTTGAAAAATGTAAATGCCAGTGAATACTTTGCTACATTGGTATGCTATTAAATTATATAACATAATATATTATTCCATATTTACAACACTTCATGCATAGTTACATTGATATCATATCAACTATGTTATTGGGAAACATAGTTTCAATTCCCATTATTTGTTTTTCTTATTTTTATGTTTTTGGTATCATGTAATTATGAAATATACAATTTCCTTTTAATTATCATATACATGCCAAACATGTAAATGATACATGTGACTTGTAGAATTTCATATGAGACAATAGATGTACATGATATTTTCCCTTATTTGTTGACAGTGTATGCTTAGGTCGCACAAGAGAATGGAAGGAAAATGGCACAGTGGTCAACCTAATAGGTATCAAGAACATTGAAACAAACAATATGATCAGGTATACCTATAAAAAATGGTCTATCAATATGACTGCATTTGTTATGTTCTATTTTCTAGGAAGGCCATGCCATGGATTGCATGACTTCAAGTGCCCTTTTTTGTCTTGTAGTGTTTTGTAGCATGCCAATGTTTAACTATCCTACCAAAATGACCTTTGTGAAAAATGGGAAAGTGGATATTGTCATTAGAGTGAAGGAAAATAAATCACTAAGAGGAGTGAGAGGCGCTACATAAAAGTTTACCAAATGTATAACAGTTCCATAAAAGCATAATGCGATCACAATGACCTCATTAGTTGACCCTTATATATATAAGGGTAATGTAGTCATTGTTTACAGAGATGTGAAATGATTATGGAATATCTTGGGGAAAAAGGAGAGGGATCCCCTATTCTTTAAGAAGTTATTCTGTAACTAATTATCTCTCTTATATGTATTGGAGTTGTGCTCCACATTTACATTTTGTACATGATGTGTACTCTTGTTATCTTATGCTATCTTAAGGAATTCGTTCATAACAATACATTATGTTCTTGGTCATTCGAATTTTAATTATTATATTCTTACTAGGAGGGTTGTCATAAATAAAGCATTCTTCTCCCTTAAATATCACATTGTACCCTTTTTTAGTAAGCCAACCAACACTAATCAGGTTATGTTTCAAAACTAGGGTATAGAACACATATGGGATATATTTTTGTTGATATTGTTTGGTCATGATATTGACCATTATTTTTCCCATCACATCTACTGCATTATCTATTTTTAACTTAACTTTAATTTTAACCAAGCCATCTATATTTAAAATCAAATTTTTATTTCATGTCATATTGTAACACCCCGGTTTTGACTGCATTTGCATTTAAAGAATATGATGTAAATAATCATGGTGTGGAGCTCAAGGAAAAATCCCCACCATCGATTTAGTGTTTATGTTTCAGCGATTAATATTTAGGCCGATGGTGTTTTTATGCTAGCTGAATGTTATAAGTTTGAACATCATGTTAAATTTGCAACTTTTAATTAAAATCCTACAGCCAGCTATGTCAATGCAACAAAATGAGATGGGGGCATGATTTTTCCTAAGGATAAGGGGGGAGATTGGAAGAGTGGGCATAAATTTGAAATGGGCAAAGCACCATTTCTGGGAAAAACATTTTAAAAATTTTCTTGGGCAAGAAAACACCAACAAAACGCCTGCCTTTCCCTCATGTAGTCGCGTTTCACCTTCCCCTCATGATTTTGGATTGTGTTGAACGTTTTTCCAAGGGGATTTTGGCATTCACGCAGTAAGCAAAAACCGCTCTGAGTCTTGATCCTTTATGAATTTTCCTGTTCTGTGAATTGTTTTCCTTTTTACGATTTTCCTGTCTGTTAGTCATTTCCTGAATGCGAATGCCCAAAATCCGATTTGTGTTTTTGAATTGAATGACCAGCAAACGATTTCATTTTTGGTAATTGCAGTAGTCATTATGGCTCACGAAATGCTCAGAAATTCATAATTGTTGTGTGTGTGTGTATTTCCTTGGCTTCTGTTACATTTTGTTAATCCCAGAACTGAGATCGTTGTGTGTACATTCTCGTTTGACATTTGAACTGATTTGGGGAATGGAAATGGAGTACAGACTTGCTTGATAAACCTAGTGTGTGAAGGAACCTCACAGACCAATCTAGAAGGCTGGTTTTCTTCTTTGCATACCCTGAATAGCATTGGAAAGGAAGTCATGGCCTGAGGGACTGTGTAGCAGGGAAGGGGATGCTTCCTTGTGTTGGTTGTGTAAATGTTTAGAAGTCAGGCTAGATCCGGTGTAGGTGTCCATAGCTCTGGGGTTGAGCTCACTAGCTTAGCAATCAGTCTTTCCACCTCCTTAGCTGGTAGCCTGACAACCCACCTGTTGGCTTGGCTGTGTATCATGTGAATTTTGGCTAAATGTAAATCATTTCCTGTGTAAGTATGATAAACCCAACTGGAAGGATGGCTTGGCTGGTAGCTTGATAAACCCATCTGTTGGCTTGGATGTGACTTGTATAAAATTTGGCTATATGTAAATCACTTCCTGTGTAAGTCTGATAAACCCAACTGGAAGGATGGCTTGGTTGGTAGCCTGATAAACCCATCTATTGGCTTGGTTGTGACTTGTATAAAATTTGGCTATGTGTAAATCACTTCCTGTGTAAGTCTGATAAACCCAAATGTGTTGGCTTGGCTGAGTTTTATGGTATCCTTGGCTATGGGGAAGTATGCTACTGTTCCTTATTCCTTGGGGAAATCATGCCCATCTCGAGGGTGGCAGTGTTGCTGAGAGATTAATGAGCACATTGGCCTATGGTTGGGTGGAACGTTGTAGCGACATAGGTGGTTGCGAGACAAGCTTCTAATAAAGATAAGTATCTCTTGTGTTTCAATCCCTACAAATGTACTTGTCTATAAACTAATATGAAATAATGAATGCTTGAATGAAATGTGTTGTGTTTCAGCTATATATTTCATGAATGATGCATCTATGTGTGTAATTACTTCAATGAATTTTCTAAGTTGTTATGAATTTGGTGTTACCAACTTTTTTGTACCATAGTTGGGTTACCTGAGGAGCCACCGGTTGAAAAACTTGTTCAAAGTCTGATTCCAGTGTATCAGTTGATCCGTCTGCTTGTCTAGCCAATATGGGCTAGCCACTTTCTTATTTGAATAATTTTGACCATGGCCCCGCGGGGTTTGTAATAAAATGTGCTAGTAGGGTATGTTTGAGTGGTTTGGTCTCCTAAGACGTAGAATCTCAAATAAGGTATTCCAGGGAGTTTTTTGCCCCTGACAATTATTCGTTGCCTTCAGCTGAGTATAATTGACGAGGTTTTCTCCCGCTTCCTCCAAAGTTGGAATGCCCGATGTTGAATTCTGGGCCTTGGGGGGTTATTAGAGACCAACTGAGTGTTATAAACCTACTAGGAATTATTTAGATAAATCATGGTCATGTCCTAAGTCATTTGGACACATAAAAAAAAATTGAAAAAATCTTTTTCGAACAGTGAATTTTTTTTAACTTTTAATTACTTTTCCTAAATTTTTTGGGTTAATTTTTCCATAAATTTAATGGAAAAAACTTGTTCATTGTAAATAAGTCATCCGGGCTCCGAATTCAGTGATTGAAGGCTCTAACCTTAAGCCAAAAATCATTCTCGATCAGCCAGCCAGTCATAACCAACTTTCAGATCAACAATCGGACACATAATGCCTTTTTACTCAAAAAAGTCAGTTTTGAGTAAAAAAATGATTTTTTGATTAAAAAATGATTATTTTGGAGAAAATTAAAACTCTCCAAATTAATCCAAATTCAGTGAAATAAAAGGATAAATGACATCTCATGGAGCACTTATGATGATTGGAGTTATCATAACTCAGCTTCGGTCATCATTAAGAGAGCAATTAATTTATTATCAGTTAACAGACATGTCATCTCCAGCTAAAGATGAGATGGAGAGCACTCATTGGTCTGGTGATTTGATCAAGGTGAAGACTGAAGCTTACACCATCATTAGGCTTCCCAAACCTAGAAATGGCTCCTCCATACCTAACAAAGTAGGTTTCCAGACCTAGCAGACAACTTTCCTATGCAGCAGGGCGCCTTCCACACGTGTGGGCTCATCTGTGGATGGATTTCAGTGTTTAGGGTTGGAGTGGGGGTGCCTTGCCTGGGTGGAGGCCTCCCCTCACTCCCGGTTCTTCGATTTAGGTCTAGCATCTCTGTTTGGTGGCTAGGCTGGTTAGGGTTTAAGGATTGGTTTTAGGGTTTTAGCACTCTCTCACTTGTTAAATAGAGGCTCTTTCAGCTCTATCGAGATGGAGAATTTGTGCAAGTACACTCTAGAAAAATTTGTAATATCTTTTGAATTTGAATAAAGCAAGAAGACTTTGGAGGTCCATGTGGGAGTTATTTGTGTGCCATGCTTCATCTTGTTCAAGGTGATACCATTCTTAGTTCATTTCTTTTGATTCTTAAGTATATGATCTTGTAATTAGAAGGCTAACAATCTAGCACAATATTATTTGATCTATGATTTTCTCTTAAGTTTTGTGGCTTTCAGGTATTCTCCCAAACACAAGAGTTCTTGTTTGGTTTATGCATTCATTCTACAGGTGCCTAAGGGAGTCTTCTACTTTAAGAAATCAAGAAACGAAGGGCTTGCTTGCCTCATCCATCAAACCACAAACTTCAAAAAATTTATTGGTTACATTGGTTACTACAAAGCAGATCTACATTTTTATAGGTTTTAGCTATCGATTTGCTTTCCAAGTAGTGCAAGTGTTTTCAATTTATTTACACTTCTAGATCTTGCATTATGATTGGCTAAAGTAGATCAAAGATTCATACTTTGATCTACTTGTTGGGTTTACATCTACTGTTTTCAAATCTTTAACTTTTACTAGATCTAAGATCCTAGTCTCATTTCAAGTTTGTAAATCCATGTTTCTTTTTTGCCTTGGAAAGCGTGCACAAGTTTTCTTGAAAAACGTGCAAATTTTCCGTTTTTTTAGACTTGCTGGTTTTCTGTATTTTCCATTAATTCTAAATTCTGGAAATTCATTAAAAATTAGAAAATTTTCAAAATTTTTCAATTTTTTTTATTTAATTTTTTGACTTTTTCTCGAAAAGCGTGCCATTTCAAGCTCACTGTTTTTTGGGCTGATTTTTTATTTTTTTTCTGTTAATTCTAAATTCTAGAAATTCAATAAAAATCAGAAAATTTTCAAAATTTTTCAAAAATTTTATTTTTTTAAATTTTTTGACTTTTTCTTGAAAAACGTGCAATTTTGTACTTACTGTTTTTTACTGATTTTCTGCAATTTTTTGCTATTTTCCAGATTCTGGAAATTAGCCTAAAATGTTAAAAAATCTTTAATTTTAAATTCGCAAAAAGTCCCAAGTCGTTTCGTAAAAAATCGTGCATTTTACATAAAAAACGGTGAGCTTGCCTGATCTTTTCCAAGTTTTGATTTTGGGTCTCATTCCATTGTTTTGATCTTTTGTTTCATCTCATAAGGCACTTGTCTTCTTATCCACTTAATTTTTTCAAATCACAGGCTAAAATTGGTTTCCTAACACTCTTACTAGTCCTTGTTTAGAGCTCTTATCCACAGGTGAACCAAAAGCAAAACCAAACAAGAAAGCGCAAGCAGAACTAGATCCAAAGAAAAGGATCCAAAGCCAAAATTGAAGTCATTCTTCTTTGTACAAACTCATAAGAGTTTTTCATTTTACTTAAGTTAGTTCTCAAAATTCCTGACAAGGATTAAGTTCCAAAGGCATTTGTACTTTATTAATAAAATAAGGCTAAGTGGGATAGGGCCTCCCATACTTGGTTTTTCTTCCCCATTTGGGGAAGAGTGTTTTTTGTTCTTAGCTTAGATTTATTTCGAGTACTTAGAGTAGTTTCATTTTTTGCAAAGTAGATACTAATTGTTGGATTAGCCCATTTTGTTTCATTAACTAGGTTGATTACTTCATCTTTTAATTTTTTGTATCTTTCATAAGTAATTCAACTGTTTAAAGTAGAAATCTCTTGAATCTCACTTTGTAGATCAAGAGTGCTCTCTATTGGAGAGTTGTCTTTTCATTGTTTAAAAATTTAATCAATTAATCTTGAAAGTCTCTTGAACTTGCCATAATCCAAGTCAAGAGCACTCTCTATCGGAGAGCATTCCCACTGCATATCCTTGCATCAAGCATATAGTTTAGCTAAGTCTCTTGAACCTTTGTCATAAGACAAGGTCAAGAGCGCTCTCTGTCGGAGAGTCTAATTAATCAACTTAATAAAATTCTCAACTCACACCCCTTTAATTAATTAACCCCCTTCCCTCCTTGTTGGAGTATGCTCTGACCGATCTTAGATCGGAACACCGAGAAACGACATTGGATCTCTAAACCCCACAAGAGGAACTTAACTAAAACTTTTCCTCATAACCAACGCACCGGCGTTGTTTGATAAATACCGAGGCATGTGGGAAAATTCCAAGTGTGGGCGCCGGGCTACCCAATCTGGGCACTGGTAGTTAAGTTATTGAACACTTATCTTTGACCCGAGACAGGTCCGTCATGTCTTCGAACGGAGCCACTGAAGGTATTACCGGTTAGGACATCCAGCTACCATAAGTGAAGATCACAAGTAAAAACTCTTAAAACTTACCAAGAGCACTTGCAAAACCTAACATTCATTGGCATCTTTTGGGATTCACATCATATTTACACTCGAAGCATCTCTGATAAGTTGAATCCATAGGCACTGGTCCTATCTTTTACGCACTGCTGATAATCTGGGTCATTTGTCCATCAAATGTTTGATTATAAATCATATCTGTGAATGCTTTATCTATTTCGTGAAGCTCTCAAATATTTGTCTATCTTTCAATTCCGGTGATGGCAATGTGGATTGCTTTGTCTTATGTTAAATTCATCACATTAGTCATCTTAAATCACAATAACTCCTAAACAACACCCATCTGCATCCAAAACATCTAAAAAATAACTTAAACATTGAGCCATAGAAAAATATTTGTCAGGGACTACCCCCCTTGGCTTCGTTAGGAGTTAGCCTAAACGGAGGAGCTAGGAGTAGGTGACAGTACCTAGCTCTATGCTTTCCCCCAAGGTCACACCTCTCCCACTTTCTCAAGTGAGGAGACAACTTTCATAAGATTTCTGCTGCTGGTGTGCAATCGGCGGACAACATCTTTTGGCGCCGTTGCCGGGGACAAATCTTTTTGTTACTGGACGACCTTTGTTTCTTTTAGTTTTTTACCCTTTTCCCTTTTTTGGTAGATTTTTAGTCCAATCACTCTTTGAAATTAGACTTAAGTCCACCTGGTGACTCCACTTCCAGTTAACACCTCAAGGTCTTCTACTAGAAGAAACTCTGTAGGATTGGTCGATTTCATCCCTGACCCCGAAAAGGTCTTAAGGAGGAGATTAAACAAACTATCTTCTCGCAGGATCCTTGCAGAACTTGGATCTGAGTCTGTTTCAGACATCCATCTTTTATTTCCAGAAAACTTAGAAAATTTGCAAAATAATAACTATTTCCTGAATCCAATGGGTGATTTTTTTACTCAACTTAACTTTGCTTAGATAGCAGGTCATCCTCATGATATCCCTGACAAGGCTATCGACAAGATTATGACATATAATGGCACTGATGCCTCCCTCTCTGCTGAGTAGCATATCAGGAATTTCACTAGACATTGTGGTGCCCATGTCAGGGGTACTGATAGGCATGAAGATGTTTACATGACCTTGTTTGCCTTGTATTTGGATGGCAAGGCTAGCAATTGGTACGATAATTTGCCGGACAATTCTTTCGCCACCTTAGCAGACTTCAAGGCTGCTTTCGTTGGAAAGTTTGGCAGCAAAAAGGAGCCTAGCAATATAGTAGTAGATTTGACCAGCATAAAGAAGTTCGAAACTGAAACAATGGACGAATTCAACAACAGGTTAACTGAATTAGCAAATTCCATCCCTACCACTTATTCTCCTCCAACAGCTTCTGTTCTGGACTATTATATCGAAGCATTAAGTGGCAAAATCCAGTACCAGATCAGAGACAAGGAGTTGGCTACTCTACTTCTAGCTCAGGGTTTGGCCATTAAAATTGATAAGAACATGCAGTATTCAGGAGAGTCTAACATCCAAGGTTACTCTAGGGCTTCCATTCCTATTAAAAATGTTGAACACAAAGGGAAAGAGCCATCAAACGAAGCTTATGAGAAGAAGCTCACTGATCTAACTGAGAAAATGAAAGAAATGGAAAGGAAGTACTTAGCACAAATTAAGGAAGTTCAGAATAGAGTCATAACAGTTGAAAGAACGCAACCCCCGCCACCTCCTAGAACTTTTCCTGCAAAACCAACATGGCAGAGAAAGAACCCTAACCATGAGCAGAGGCCTCCTCGTCAGCTAGAGGCCACTAAGGTGGTTGAAACTTACACGCCATTTTGTAGGGCATGTGAAGACCTTCATGAAGAATATCCCTGCTATTATGCATGCTATATTCAGGAGCATGGTTTTCCAGAGGGTTGTGGTCCTAAAGCATCATCAAGTGAGCTTGAGTACATAAATTATATAGATGACATGCATGATATTTCCGGAGAAAGTTGGAGAGAGGCAAAACAATATTCAAGAGAGCCTGAGTACATTAACACAATTGGACAGCTCCATTTTGTCACCACAGAAACTCGGGGTCAGGTCAAAGATTATAATCAACAATTGGATAACCTCACTAAAAACTTTAGCACTAATCCTACTAATGAGCATAATGATGATAGTTTGGAAGGTTTACTACCTTGTGACATTTTTTCTGAAGAAGATGACTATGATCATGAGGAGGGATATAGCCAAGGATGTGATACAAATGAGGAAGAATCCCCTACATTTGAGACAGATGATAACTTTGAGACTTTAATTAAAAACCCAATCTTAGAAGTTTCATGTGATGAGATTCCTCCGTGCACTCCACCGGATGACAAATATTTGGAAAGTTGGGTCCCTTGTGATATCTTTGAAACCCAGCTTTTTGAAGAAGATTGTTTTGAGCAGAATGAGGAGTGTAGCCAGGGACTTGATACCAATGATGAGGCATCTCTCATATCCGACATAGATGGCGATGGCAATTATTGGACTTTTATTGAAAATCCAACCTATGATACTTTTGAAAATATTTTTGAGAATCTCATCTATGATGTGTCCAGCAAGGGGAGTTGTTATTCTGAGACTTATGAAAGTTTTAAAGAGGAGCAGTCAGAGTGTTCATATGATCAGTCAGAATTATATCCGAGTATCAATAATAAGGATTTGAAAAACCAGTGCTGTGAAGAATCCGATGGGATACAACTAGTTGAAGTTTTTTCTCAGCCATTGTCTTCACACATAGATATTCCTTATGTTTTGGAGTAGCTTGGGGCTTATACAATGAGTTATTATTTGACAAGCCTTGATGATCAACATGATGGAGTAGTCGACCTGCCGCATCATCTCAATTTGTATATCAGCGCTATCTAGTCATGGATAGAAGCAGCATGCGCGAGCACCTACCAGTTTGGGAAAAAGTTCTACGACATTATTCATGCCTATGATTCCCCATCCAGCCTGCCCATCCTGGATCATCACCCAGGTTTGCATTTTCTGGAAATTGTGTCCTTACTTTGGCTGGTAACCAAAGACAAGGAAAAACTTTTTTATATCAATAAAATGCTTAGGTGGCTACACTGGATTTATGATTACACCTAACCTTTTTTGTATCATGCTTAGAGTAGGAAAATAGGCTCCTTAAAGTGAGCATTTACTTTAGCATTTTCTTTCTATACTTAGGAATAAATAAAAATTTTCAGTTAAGTTTTGTCATTCCTTTGAATAAAACAACTTTTGGATCATTGGTTCTTTTTCATAAAACTTGTGCTACTAAGGTTTTCTTGTCAAGTTGAGATGTTTTTATAGGATATGAAAACTAGAGATTCTGGGGTTCTCGTATGCTCTTCTTGCATAAGATATTAGATCGAGCACACGTCCCGCAGTTGGAGCCAGATGTTACCAACTTTTTTGTACCATAGTTGGGTTACCTGAGGAGCCGTCGGTTGACAGACTTGTTCAAAGTCTGATTCCAGTGTATTAGTTTATCCGTCTGCTTGTCTAGCCAATATGGGCTAGCCACTTTTTTATTTGAATAATTTTGACCATGGTCTCGTGGGGTTTGTAATAAAATGTCCTAGTAGTGTATGTTTGAGTGGTTTGGTCTGCTAAGACGTAGAATCTCAAATAAGGTATTCCAGGGAGTTTTTTTGCCGTTGACAATTATGCTTTGCCTTCAGCCGAGTATAATTGATGAGGTTTTCTCCCACTTCCTCCAAAGCTCGAATGCCCGATGTTGAATTCTGGGCCTTGGGGGGTTATTAGAGCCCAACTGAGTGTTATAAACCTACTAGGAATTATTTAGATAGATCATGGTCATGTCCTAAGTCATCTGGACACATAAAAAAAAATTTGAAAAAATCTTTTTTCGAACAGTGAATTTTTTTTTTTTAAAATCTTTAAATTTTTAATTACTTTTCCTAAATTTTTTGGGTTAAATTTTCCATAAATTAAATGGAAAAAACTTGTTCGTGGTAAATAAGTCATCCGGGCTCCGAATTCAGTGATTGAAGGCTCTAACCTTAAGCCAAAAATCATTCTCGATCAGCCAGCCAGTCAGAACCAACTTTCAGATCAACAATCGGACACATAATGCCCATTAGAGGAAATTTCAACTCAAAATGGGCCTTTTAACTTTTATTCAAATTCCATGTCATCATGTGTTAGCCAATGAAATTGCTTTAAATTTGAAATACCGTATAGGTCTTAAACACTTTTTTAATATAAATTTGAGGATAGGTATCATAAAAAAAAATATTTTTTTTGTTTGTATTTTGGACATATCTCCCCGTGTTTTTACTCAAATTTCGATCAGGAGAGCTCGTTGGATGCGGAATTAAATTCCGCATCCAACGAGTACCCACTCGGCATACTTTTAATGGACCCTGATACCCCAAAAACAAGAAATACCTGAAAAAATGGAATGCTGACATCATCATTCTGTTTTTCCAGGTATTTCTTGTTTTTGGGGTAGCGGGGTCCGTCAAAAGTATGCCGAGTGGGTACTAGTTGGATGCGGCTCTCCCGATTGAAATTTGAGTAAAAACACGGGGAGATATGTCAAAAATACAAACAAAAGAGTAGTTTTTTTCTTTTCTTCCTCCAAAATTAATAAATATTATTTTATTAATTCATTTTAGGAGGCCCATTTTGAGTTGAAATTTCTTCTAATAAGTTTTTACTCAAAAAAGTCAGTTTTGAGTAAAAAAAATGATTTTTTATTAAAAAATGATTATTTTGGAGAAAATTAAAACTCTTCAAATTAATCCAAATTTAGTGAAATAAAAGGCTAAATGACATCTCATGGAGCACTTATGATGATTGGAGTTATCATAACTTAGCTTCAACCATCATTAAGAGAGAAATTAATTTATTATCAGTTAGCAGACATGTCATCTCCAGCTAAAGATGAGATGGAGAGCACTCATTGGTCCGGTGATTTGATCGAGGTGAAGACTGAAGCTTACACCATCAGTAGGCTTCCCAAACCTAGCAGTGCCTCCTCCATACCTAACAAAGTAGGTTTCCAGACCTAGCAGGCAGCTTTCCTATGCAGCAGGGTGCCTTCCACACGTGTGGGCTCATCTGTGGATGGATTTCAGTGTTTAGGGTTGGAGTGGGGGCGCCTTGCCTGGGTGGAGGTCTCCCCTCACTCCCGGTTCTCTGATTTAGGTTTGGCATCTCTGTTTGGTGGCCAGGATGGTTAGGGTTTGAGGATTGGTTTTAGGGTTTTAGTACTCTCTCATTTGTTAAATAGAGGCTCTTTCAGCTCTATCGGGATGGGGAATTTGTGCAAGTACACTCTGGAAAAATTTGTAATATCTTTTGAATTTGAATAAAGCAAGAAGACTTTGGAGGTCCATGTGGGAGTTATTTGTGTGCCATGCTTCATCTTATTCAAGGTGATACCATTCTTAGTTCATTTCTTTTTATTCTTAAGTATATGATATTGTGATTAGAAGGCTAACAATCTAGCACAATATTATTTGATTTATGATTTTCTCTTAAGTTTTGTGGCTTTCAGGTATTCTCCCAAACACAAGAGTTCTTGTTTGGTTTATGCATTCATTCTATAGGTGCCTAAGAGAGTCTTCTACTTTAAGAAATCAAGAAACGAAGGGCTTGCTTGCCTCATCCATCAAACCACAAACTTCAAAAAATCTATTGGTTACATTGGTTACTACAAAGCGGATCTACATTTTTACAAGTTTTATCCTATCGATTTGCTTTCCAAGTAGTGCAAGTATTTTCAATTTATTTACACTTCTAGATCTTGCATTATGATTGGCTAAAGTAGATCAAAGATTCATACTTTGATCTACTTATTGGGTTTACATCTACTATTTTCAAATCTTTAACTTTTACTAGATCTAAGATTCTAGTCTCATTTCAAGTTTGTAAATCCATGTTTCTTTTTTGCCTTGGAAAACGTGCACGAGTTTTCTCAAAAAACGTGCAAATTTTATGTTTTTTTTAAGGCTTGTTGGTTTTATGTATTTTCCATTAATTCTAAATTCTGGAAATTCATTAAAAATCAGAAAATTTTCAATTTTTTTTTTAATTTTTTGACTTTTTCTCGAAAAACGTGCCATTTCAAGCTCACTGTTTTTTGGGCTGATTTTTGACTTTTTTTCTATTAATTCTAAATTCTAGAAATTCAAATTTTTTAAAATTTTTATTTTTTTAATTTTTTTTTTACTTTTTCTCGAAAAACATGCAATTTTGTACTTGCTGTTTTTTACTAATTTTCTACAATTTTCTGCTATTTTCCAGATTCTGGAAATTAGCCTAAAATGTTAAAAAATCTTTAATTTTAAATTCGCAAAAAGTCCCAAGTCGTTTCATAAAAAATCGTGCATTTTCCATAAAAAACGGAGAGCTTGCCTGATCCTTTCCAAGTTTTGATTTTGGGTCTCATTCCATTGTTTTGATCTTTTGTTTCATCTCATAAGGCACTTGTCTTCTCATCCACTTAATTTTTTTGAATCACAGGTTAAAATTGGTTTCCTAACACTCTTACTAGTCCTTGTTTGGAGCTCTTATCCACAGGTGAACCAAAAGCAAAACCAAACAAGAAAGAGCAAGCAGAATTAGATCCAAAGACAAGGATCCAAAGCCAAAAAAGAAGTCATTCTCCTTCATACAAACTCATAAGAGTTTTTCATTTTTACTTAAGTTACTTCTCAAAGTTCTGACAAGGATTAAGTTCCAAAGGCATTTGTACTTCATTAATAAAACAAGGCTAAGTGGGATAGGGCCTCCCATACTTGGTTTTTCTTCCCCATTTGGGGAAGAGTGTTTTTTGTTCTTAGCTTAGATTTATTTTGAGTACTTAGAGTAGTTTCATTTTTTTTACAAAGTAGATACTAATTGTTAGATTAGCCCATTTTGTTTCATTAACTAGGTTGATTACTTCATCTTTTAATTTTTTGTATCTTTCATAAGTAATTCAACTGTTTAAAGTAGAAATCTCTTGAATCTCACTTTGTAGATCAAGAGTGCTCTCTATCGGAGAGTTGTCTTTTCATTGTTTAAAAAGTTAATCAATTAATCTTGAAAGTCTCTTTAACTTGCCGTAATCCAAATCAAGAGCACTCTCTATCGGAGAGCATTCCCACTGCATATCCTTGCATCAAGCATATAGTTTAGCTAAGTCTCTTGAACCTTCGTTATAAGACAAGGTCAAGAGTGCTCTCTGTTGGAGAGTCTAATTAATCAACTTAATAAAATTCTCAACTCACACCCCTTTAATTAATTAACCCCCTTCCCTCCTTGCCGGAGTATGCTTTGACCGATCTTAGATCGGAATACCGAGAAACGACATTGGATCTCTAAACCCCACAAGAGGAACTTAACTAAAACTTTTCCCCATAACCAACGCGTCGGCGTTGTTCGATAAATACTGAGGCATGTGGGCAAATTCCAAGTGTGGGCGCCGGGCTACCCAATCTGGGAACTGGTAGTTAAGTTATTGAACACTTACCTTTGACCCCAGACAGGTCCGTCATGTCTTCGAACGGAGCCACTGAAGGTATTACCGGTTAGGACATCCAGCTACCATAAGCGAAGATCACAAGTAAAAACTCTTAAAACTTACCAAGAGCACTTGCAAAACCTAACATTCATTGGCATCTTTTGGGATTCACATCATATTTACACTCGAAGCATCTCTGATAAGTTGACTCCATAGGCACTGGTCCTATATTTTACGCACTGCTGATAATCTGGGCCATTTGTCCATCAAATGTTTGATTATAAATCATATCTGTGAATGCTTTATCTATTTCGTGAAGCTTTCAAATATTTGTCTATCTTTCAATTCCGGTGATAGCAACATGGATTGCTTTGTCTTGTGTTAAATTCATCACATTAGTCATCTTAAATCACAATAACTCCTAAACAACACCCATCCGCATCCGAAACATCTAAAAATTAACTTAAACATTGAGCCATAGAAAACTCTTTGTTAGGGACTACCCCCTTGGCTTCGTTAGGAGTTAGCCTAAATGGAGGAGCTAGGAGTAGGTGACAGTACCTAGCTCTGTGCTTGCCCCCAAGGTCACACCTCTCCTATTTTCTCAAGTGAGGAGACAACTTTCAAAAGATTCCTGCTGCTGGTGTGCAATCGGTGGACAACAGTTGGATCGGTCAGGTTGGTGATGGCCCGGATGTTGGAAATCAATTTTATACTTAGATATTTTCATGAACAGATCGAATTTCTGCGGATTTTCCCTTCCGCAACTTGTGGGATTCAGAAATGCGCCTTGCAAAATTTTGGACTCTGCATTTTCCCTTCTACAATTCCCTTTCCACAACTTGCGGGATGCGAAAATGCTCCTTGCAGAAGTTTGGACTCTGCATTCTTTCCTTCCACAATTCCCTTTCTGCAACTTGCGAAATGCGGGATGCGGAAATGTCGTTTCGTGAAATATGCTTTCCGCATATCCCTTCCATAATTTGCGGGATGCAGGATGCGAAAATGACTATGGTAAATTTTGATTTCCACAACTTTGATCTCCGCAATGGCCATTCCGCATGTGGAATGCGGCATGGGGGATGCGGGGTGCAAGAGTGAAATTTTGATATGTTTCTGATTCCGCAAGTGAAGCTCTCTGCATCGTTGATTTTCTGCGAGATGATTCTCCACCGTTCGATCTCTCTGCGATTGGGGAAGATAAAGAGTTATACACGGCCTGGATCAGAATGTTAGTAGGAGAAATTCTTGCTTGTATAAATCTTTAAAGAAAAAAAAGAATGAAGAATCATCATACGAATGCAAAATCAGAGATAGGTAATTCAAGTAGAAGCGTTGGGTCGCGTTCTCTCCTCCGGGGCGAGAGGGGACATGACAGTGTGGTATCAGAGCTGCGAGTTGTAGCATTGGGCCTGGATGGGCTGGAATCAGTTGTTAAAAAGATAACAATACTCTCTAATACCAACTTGTAGTACACTATAGTGTGGTATATGAGCTGTTGTTTGTAGCGTTGGGCCTGGATGGTCTAGAAAGAAAAGTGTTTCCATATTGGGCCTCGATGGGTCAAGTTGGACAGTTACAGAGCTGTTGGTTAATAGTTCCAACGTATTGTTGGATGCATAACAGGGAAAAACTGCCATGGGAAGTGGGTAAGTGATTTTGGTTTTGATTTTATCTAACTATTTTGTTATCTAACACACTTTTGCAGAATTACAGTCACCTTCTAAAAGGGTAGTGCAATTCTAAATAGTTGGTTCGACCATGAGGATAGACGATATGAATGATTATGCATGGGACCCCAATGCGCACGAGGAAGATGCTATGGGGGGAAATGTCAGAATTGAAAATGCTGAGACAGAGTCTAATGGGAGAAGGTTTCAATATACTCCCCTAGACTTTGTATCCAGCATGAGAAACCTCAGGGTGGAGATACAGAGCTACAAAGCATACAATGAAAGATTGATTAAGGCTCAGGAGGAGTAGAATCAGCTGAACATAGCCATATTGCATAGTTTGATAGACATTCAAAGAAATATGAACTCCGGGGACCGGACAGTAAATCCAGAAGGAAGTAATAACAATGCTAGAGGAAGAAAGCGATTTGCCAGTGGGTCGTTGGACTCTGAAAAATCCATTGATGGTTAAAGTTTTTCCTCTCATGAGAATAAAAGGAAGAGATCTCCTAGTGGGTCGTTTGAATTTGAAAGATCCATTGAAGATTCGGGCTCTTCTTGTCACAAGAGTAGGAGGAAGAGGCGTTACCAGAACCACTCACTAGATG
The DNA here is from genome assembly GCA_001517045.1 of Pseudotsuga menziesii. NCBI lineage: Eukaryota > Viridiplantae > Streptophyta > Pinopsida > Pinales > Pinaceae > Pseudotsuga > Pseudotsuga menziesii. Next base: position 93,440 of record LPNX010271113.1, read on the forward strand.
AATTCAGGAAGGCAAACCCGTCTACATTGAACGGTGAGGTAAATACTGGTCAAGAGGCTGAAGCTTGGCTTTTGGGAATATGAAAATATTTCCAAGTCCAATATTATTCTGGAAATATGAAAGCTCGAGTAGCCATTCTCAATCTGATAGGAAGAGCGTCTATTTGGTGGGAACACTTCAGGAAAGTAAAGAAGATAAATGAAAGAAATATTGTCTAGAAATAGTTACAAAAATATTTCAAGCACAAGTACCTCTCTGATCGGTACTATGATGATAAAATCAAAGAATTCCATGAACTGAGATTGGGACAGCAGACTATGGAGGAATATACAAACATGTTCTTAGAACTACTGAGGTATGTCACATATATTAAAGATGAGAAGGTAAAAATCTAGTGCTTTATGAGTGGACTGCCTCAATCCTACAAAGACCGAATTGAGTTCTATGAACCCATATCTATGGAAGAGGCGATAGGAAAAGATAAGTACTGCTACGATCAAAGCAAGAGAAAAATTGAATACCAGAAGGTGTCGAATAACAAGATGAATGAGAAGTCTGATCAAAGAAAGAGAGGTTTCAAACCTCCTAACTTTCGGAATCAGTAGAAGCATCCATTCCAACCTGAGAAGCAGCTAGCCAGAGTAGTGGGAGAAAAGGCAAGAGAACCACAGCAGAACAAAGAGCCTCTCCAGTGTTGGAAAGGCAGAGGACCCCATCTACCCAGGTTTTGTCCACTGGAGAATGGGAATGCAAGGCCGAAATACAATATTCAAGAGGTAGAAACAGTGGGACAAGTAGCATGGGCCGTACCTAGAATTTATGTAGCACTGGAAGACCGCCAGGAAGATCACCAATCAACGATGATTGAAGTTGCAGGTAAGATTTTTGAGCAATCTATTTCTATTTTGATTGACCTTGTTTCTACTCACAGTTATATTGCTCCTAGAGTAGTGGAGTTTTGTGCTCTTACGAAATCAAAGCATAGCAAGTCGTGGTTAGTTTAGCTAGCCATTGGAACTAAGAGAAAAATTAATTAAGTGGTGGAGAAATGTCCATTGGTGATGAATGGACTGAGCACTTGCATAGATCTGAACATTCTACCACTCAGTTCCTATGATGTTCTCATTGGAATGGATTGGTTAGAAGCTCACAAGGTGAAGCTTGACTATTATAACAAGAATTTTGAATGCATGGATGAAGAAGGGAACCCAATAATTGTAAGAGGCATACCAAAGGTAATTTATGTAAGGTAGATTTCAGTGATGAAATTTAAGAACTTTTGTAGAAAAGGTTGCCAGTTGTATGCAACCCATATTGAGGAGGCAGTAGAGAATGAAACTCTCAAGTTGGAAGACTATCATGTGTTGTAAGAATTCAGATATGTTTTTCCTGATGAGATTCTAGGGCTTCCTCCAAAGAGAGACATTGAGCAACACTAGTGTCCAAAGCACCTTACATAATGAGTACACCAGAAATGTTAGAGCTGAAGATGTAACTGCAATAATTGTTGGAGAAAAAGTATATCAGGCTGAGTGTCTCTCCTTGGGGAGCACTAGTTCTATTCATGAAGAAGAAAGATGGTACACTCAGATTGTGTATTGATTGCAAGAAGATGAACAAATTCAGGTGAAGAACAAATATCCCTTGCCTCTTTGATCAAATGAAAGGAGAAAAAGTATTTTCCAAGATTGACTTGAGGTCTGGTTACCATCAGGTGAGAATCAAGGACGAAGACATTCATAAGACGACCTTCAGAATAAGGTATGGACATTATGAGTTTGTAGTGGTACCGTTTGGTCTCACAAATGCACCAACAACATTTATGTGCCTTATGAATAGTGTCTTCAACAGGTGTTTGGACAAATTTGTTCTTGTTTTCCTTGATAACATTCTTGTTTATTCTAAAAATGAAGAAGAGCATGAAGAACATTTGAGACTAACATTGCAATTGCTCAAAGAACATTAGCTGTATGCAAAGCTGAGTAAGTGTGACTTCTATAAAAATAGAATTCAGTACATGGGCCACATTATTTCAGAAGAGGGTATATCTATGGACCCTGACAAGATTGAAGCTATCAAGAATTGGCCTACTCCAAAGAATGTGACATAGGTAAGATCCTTTATGGGGCTTGCAAGATACTACCCGAGATTCATTGAAATATTCTCCAAGGTTGCACATGCTATCACTTATTTGCAAAGGAAGGGGATAAAGTTCGAATGGACCTCGAAGTGTGAAGAAAGTTTCCAGCAGTTAAAGTATCTTCTCACCAGTGCACCGGTCTTAAAAGTTGCAGAGCTAGAGCAATATTTTGTGGTATGTACGAGTGCATGCGGTCAAGGACTTGGAGGATTTCTTATGCAAGAAAACCACGTGATATGCTATGAATCCATAAAGCTGAAGGAGCATGAGAGGAATTATGCCACTCATGATTTGGAACTTGCAGCCATAGTACATGCTCTCAAGATGTGGAGGCATTACTTGATGAAATTTGAGTTAAAGAAAGACCACTATGGTCTGAAATATTTGTTTGATCAACCTACTCTAGATGCTAGGCAAGCTAGATGGTTTGAATTTTTATGTGAGTTTGATTTTGAAATCAAGCACATAAAAGGAAAAGACAACAAGGTAGCTGATGCACTCAGCAGAAAGGTACAAGATATGCATGTGGCATCTATTAGTAATTTCCAATCATATTTGAGACAACAGATTATTAATCATAATGCCGAAGATGAAATGTATGCGCAGGTAAAGGACAAATTACAGCAGCAAAGCCTTGAAAATAAGTATGAAGGTTATAAGTTAGAAGAGGATAGAATTCTTACTTATAAGAGCAGAATGTATATTCCAAATATGGCAGATTTGAGGAGGGTTGTTATGGATGAAATCCATCAAACTCCATATTCTAGTCACCCGGAATATCAGAATACAATTGCTACCGCAAGGAAGTAGTACTTTTGGCCATGCATGAAGAAGGACATGGTTGAATATATTTCAAGGTGCATGAAGTGTTAGTAGGTAAAGGTGGAGCATCAACACCCAGTGGGTTTATTACAACCTTTGCCGGTTCCAGAATGGAAATGGGAAGTTATTTCCATGGAATTTATTACAGGATTTCCAATGACTTGGAGAAAACATGATTCCATCATGGTTGTGGTGGAAAAGTTGACGAAGGCAGCTCATTTTAAACCGGTTGAGTCCACGCACAAGACGAATGAAATTGCTAATATTTTCATGAAGGATATTTTTAAATTGCATGGATTTTCGAAGGCAATAGTCTCTGACAGATATGTCAAGTTCACCTCTAATTTTTGGAAAGGATTGTTTGCAGACTTGGGGACAAAGTTGAATTTCAGCACTTCCTACCATCCTCAGACTCATGGTCAGACCGAGAGAGTTAACCAAGTGGTTGAAGAAATGCTTTGCATGTATGTGATGGACAAACCATCCAAGCGGGAAGACTATTTACACTTGGTAGAATTTGCTTATAACAATGGATAGCAAGCATCCTTGGAGATAAGTCCATATGAATATTTGTATGGCAGGAGGTGCAGGACACTAGTAACTTGGGATAACCCAGTGAACAGAGTTGTGATTAGTCCATAATTGCTCAAGGAGATGGAGCAAGAAGTTGTAAAAATCAGACAAAATCTAAAGACAGCCTAAGATAGATAGAAAAGCTATGCAGATAAGCATAGGGTGAATAGAGAATTCAGTATTGGGGATCATGTTTACCTCAAGGTGAAGGCAAAGAAAAGTTCCTTGAAGCTTGGGAGTTGTGCCAAGTTGTCTCCTAGATACGGTGGGCCGTTTGAAGTGCTTGAAAGAATAGGACCAATTTCATATAGAATCCTGCTAGCACTAGGGCTCATAATGTTTTTCATGTTTCTTTTCTTAAGAAATATGTACATGATCCTGTCCATGTAATAAATTGGGATGTGATGAAGGTGGAACCAGAGGGAGAGTTCCAAATCGAGCCTATGCGCATCCTTGCCAGGAAGGTCACAATGCTCCGGAACTGAGCAATAGGATATGTAAAGGTGCAATGGGAGCACTACGGTCCTGAAGAAGCTACGTGGGAGTTGGAGGATGCCATGTGATTGGAACATCCGTTTTTGTTCAATTCTGCGGATTGTTGAGGGCAGTACCAACAAAGCATTTTTGTTCAATGTTATAAATCACTGAGGACAATGCTGTTAAAGGGGGAGTGGAATGTAACACCCTGGTATTGACCCCATTTACATTTAAATAATATGATGTAAATAATCATGGTGTGGAGCTCAAGGAAAAATCCCCACCATCGATTTAGTGTTTATGTTTCGGCGATTAAGATTTAGGCCGATGGTGTTTTATGCTAGATGAATGTTATAAATTTGGACATCATGTTAAATTTGCAATTTTTAATTAAAATCCTACAACCAACTATGTCAATGCAACAAAATGAGATGGGGGCATGATTTTTCCTAACGATAAGGGGGGGGATTTGAAGAGTGGGTAGAAATTCGAAATGGGCAAAGCACCATTTCTAGGAAAAACATTTTTTTAATTTTCTTGGGCAAGAAAACGCTAAAAAAAATGCCTGCCTTTCCCTCATGTAGTCCCGTTTCACCTTCCCCTCACGATTTTGGAATGTGTTGAACATTTTAGAAAGGAGATTATGGCATTCATGCAGTAAGAAAAAACCGCTCCGAGTCTTGATCCTTTAGGAATTTTCCTATTCTGTGAATTGTTTTCCTTTTTATGATTTTCCTGTCTGTTAGTCATTTCCTAAATACGATTTGTGTTTTTGAATTGAATGATCAGCAAACGATTTCATTTTTTGTAATTCTAGTAGCCGGTTTGGCTCAGGCAACGCTCAGAAATTTGTAATTGTTATGTGTGTGTGTATTTCCTTGGTTTCTGTTACGTTTTGTTAGTCCTAGAACTGAGATAGTTGTGTGTACATCCTCGTTTGACATATGAACTAATTTGGGGAATGGAAATGGAGTCTGTACTTGCTTGATAAACCTAGTGTGTGAAGGAACCTCACAAACCAATCTAGAGGGCTAGTTTTCTTCTTTACATACCCTGAATAGCACTGGAAGGGAAGGCATGGCTTGAGGGACTGTGTAGCAGAGAAGGGGATGCTTCCTTGTGTTGGGTGTGTAAATGTTTAGAAGTCAAGCTAGATCCGGTGTAGGAGTCCATAGCTCTGGGATTGAGCTCACTAGCTTAGCAGTCAGTCTTTCCACCTCCTTGGCTGGTAGCCTGAAAACCAACTTGTTCGCTTGGCTGTGTCTCATGTGAATTTTGGCCAAGTGTAAATCACTGCCTATGTAAGTCTAATAAACCCAACTGGAAGGATGGATTGGCTGGTAGCCTAATAAACCCATCTGTTGGCTTGGTTGTGAGTGTTATAAACTTTGGCTATGTGTAAATCACTACCTGTGTAAGTCTGACAAACCCAACTGGAAGGATGGCTTGGCTGGTAACTTGATAAACCCATATGTTGGCTTGGCTGTGACTTGTATAAACTTTGGCTATGTGTAAATCACTTCCTTTGTAAGTCTGATAAACCCAACTTTGTTGGCTTGGCTGAGTTTTATGGTATCCTTGTCTATGGGGAAGTCTGCTAGTGTTCCTTATTCCTTGGAGATATAATGCCCAGCTCGGGGGTGGTATTGTTGCCGAGAGATTGATGAGCACATTGGCCTATGGTTGGGTGGAACGTTGCAGCAACATAGCTGGTTGCAGGACAAGCTTCGGATGAAGATAAGTATCTCTTTTGTTTCAATCACTGCAACTATACTTGTCTATAAATTAATATGAAATGATGAATGCTTGAATGAAATGTGTTGTGTTGCGGCTGTATATTTCATGAATAATGCATCTATGTGTGTAATTACTTCAATGAATTTTCTAAGTTGTTATGAAGTTGGATTGGCTAGATTGGTGATGGCCTAGATGTTGGAAATCAATTTTATACTTAGAATTTTTCATGAACATATCGAATTTCTGCAGATTTCCCTTCCGCAATTTCCTTTCTGCAACATGCTGGATTTGGAAATGATTATGGTAAATTTTGATTTTCGCAACTTTGATCTCCGCAATGGCCATTTTGCATGCGGAATGCTGAATGCGGCATGCAGGATGCAGGGTGCAAGAGTGAAATTTTGATATGTTTCTGATTCCGCAAGTGAAGCTCTCCGCATCGTTGATTTTCTATGAGATGATTCTCCATCGTTCGATCTCTCTATGATTGGGGAATATAAAGAGTTATATACGGTCTGGATCAAAATTTTAGTAGGAGAAATTCTTGCTTGTATAGATTTTTAAAGAAAGAAAAAATAATTGGGAATCATACTAATGTAGAATCAGAGATAGGTAACTCAGGTAGAAGCGTTGGGTCGTGTTCTCTCCTCCGGGGTGGGAGGGGACGTGACAATGTGGTATCAGAGCTGAGGGTTGCAACATTGGGCCTGGATGGGCTGGAATCAGTTGTTAAAAAGATAAGAGTACCCTCTGATGCCAACTTGTAGTACTCTACAGTGTGGTATCAAAACTACTGGTTGCAACATTGGGCTTGGATGGGCTGGAAAGAAAAGTGGTTATCGTATTGGGCCTCGATGGTCCGAGTGTGATAGTTACATAGCTGTTGGTTAATAGTTCCAACATATTGTTGGCCACATAATAGAGAAAAAATGCCATGGGAAGTGGGTAAGTGATTTTGGTTTTGATTATATCTAACAGTTTTGTTATCTAACACTTTTTTGCAGAATTACAGTCACCTTCAGAAAGGGCAGTGCGATTTTGAATAGTTGATTCAACCATGAGGACAGACAATATGAATGATTATGCATGGGACCCCAATGCACACGAGGAAGATGCTATGGGGGAAAATGTCAAAATTGGAAATGTTGTGACAGATTCGAATGGGAGAAGGTTTCAAGATACTCCCTTAGACTTTGCAGCCACCATGAGAAGCCTCAAGGTGGAGATATAGAGCTACATAGCGGACAACGAAAGACTAATTAAGGCTCAAGAGGATCAGAATCAGCTAAACACAGTTATATTGCATATTTTGGTAGACCTTCGGAGAAAGATGAACTCTGGAGACTGGACAGTAAAGCCAGAAAGAAGTAAGAACACTGCTAGAGGAAGAAAGTGATCTCCTAATGGGTCGTCTGACTCTGAAAAATCCATTGATGGTTCAAGTTTTTCCTCTCATGAGAATCAAAGGAAGAGATATCCTAGTGGGTCGTCTGAATATGAAAGATCCACTGAAGATTCAGGCTCTTCATCTCATAGGAGTAGGAGGAAGAGGCATTACTAGAACCACTCACGAGATGAATTCGGGAAGGAAAAGCCGTCTACCTTCAATGGTGAGGTAAAGACTTGTCAAGAGGCTGAAGCTTGGATTTTGGGAATACGAAAATATTTCCAAGCCCAAGATTATTCTAGAAATATGAAAGCTCGAGTAGCCATTTTCAATATGATAGGAAGAGCATCTATTTGGTGGGGACACTTCAGGAAATTAAAGAAGATAAATGAAAGGAATATTTTCTGGAAACAGTTCTAGAAATATTTCAAGCAGAAGTACCTCTCTGACCGGTACTATGATGATAAAATCAAAGAATTCCATGAGATGAGATAGGGACAACAGACTATGGAGGAATATGCAAACAAGTTCTTGGAACTGTTGAGGTATGTCATGTATCTTAAAGATGAGAAGGTAAAAATCCAGTGCTTTCTGAGTGGACTTCCTCTGTCCTACAAAGACCAAATTGAGTTCTATTAACCCAGATATCTGGAAGAGGTGATAAGAAAATATAATTACTGCTACGAGCAAAGCAAGATCAAACTTGACTACCAGAAGGCATGGAAGAACAAGATGAATGAGAAGTCTGATCATAGGAAGAGAGTTTTCAAAAAATCCTAACTTCTGGAATCAGCAGAAGCAACCATTCCAATCTGAGAAGCATCTAGCCAGAGTAGTGGGAGAAAAGGCAATAGAACCACAACAGAACAAAGAGCCTGTCCAGTGTTGGAAATGCGGAGGACCCCATCTATGTAGGTTTTTTCCACTGGAGAATGAGAATGCAAGGCCAACATACAATATTCAAAAGGCAGAAACATTGGGACAAGTAGCAAGGGTCATACCTAGAATTTATGCAGCGCTGGAAGACCTCCAGGCATATCACCAGTCAATGGTGGTTGAAGTTGTAGGTAAGATTGTTGAGAAATCTATTTCTATTTTGATTGACCCTGGTTCTACTCACAGTTATATTTTTCCTAGAGTAGTGGAGGTTTATGCTCTTAGGAAATCAAAGCATAGCAAGTCATGGTTAGTTCAGCTAGCCACTGGAAATAAGAGAAAAATTAACGAAGTGGTGGAGAAATGTCCATTGGTGATGAATGGACTGAGCACTTGCGTAGATCTGAACGTTCTACTACTCAGTTCCTATGATGTTCTCATTGGAATGGATTGGTTGGAAGCTCACAGGGTGAAGATTAACTATTATAATGAGACTTTTGAATGCATGGATGAAGAAGGGAACCCAATAATTGTAAGAGGCATACCAAAGGTAATTTCTGTAAGGAATATTTCAGTGATGCAATTGAATAAGTTTTGTAGAAATGGTTTTCAGTTGTATGAAGCCCATATTGAGGAGGTAGCAGAGAATGAAACTCTCAGGTTGGAATACTATCACATGTTGCAAGAATTCAGAGATGTTTTTCCTGATGAGATTCCAGGGCTTCCTCCAAAGAGAGACATTGATTTCACGATTGAGCTTGTCCCAGGAGTAGCACCAGTGTCCAAAGCACCTTACAGAATGAGTACACCATAAATGTTAGAGCTGAAGATGCAGCTGTAAGAATTGTTGGAGAAAAATTATATTAGGCCGAGTGTGTCTCCTTGGGGAGCACCAGTTCTGTTCGTGAAGAAGAAAGATGGTACACTTAGATTGTGTATTGATTACAGGAAACTGAAAAAAGTCACGGTGAAGAGCAAATATCCCTTGCCGAAAATTGATGACCTCTTTGATCAAATGAAAGGATCAAAGGTATTTTCCAATATTGACTTGAGGTCTGGTTACCAACGGGTGAGAATCAAGGACGAAGACATTCATAAGACAGGCTTCAGAACAAGGTATGGACATTATGAGTTTGTAGTGGTACCATTTTGTCTCACAAATGCACCAGCAACATTTATGTGCCTTATGAATAGTGTCTTCGACAGGTATTTGGACAAATTCATTCTTGTTTTCCTTGATGACATTCTTGTTTATTCTAAAAATGAAGAAGAGCATGAAGAAAATTTGAGACTAACATTGCAATTGCTAAGATAACATTAGATGTATGCAAAGTTGAGCAAGTGTGACTTCCATAAAGATAGAATTCAATACTTGGGTCACATTATCAGAAGAGGGTATATCTATGGACCCTGACAAGATTGAAGCTATCAAGAATTGGCCTACTCCAAAGAATGTGACAGAGGTAAGATCCTTTATTGGGCTTGCAGGATACTACAGGAGATTCATTAAAATATTCTCCAAGGTTGCACATGCTATCACTTATTTGCAAAGGAAGGGGATAAAATTCGAATGGACCTTGAAGTGTGAAGAAAGTTTCCAGCGGTTAACGTATCTTCTCATCAGTGCACCGGTCTTAAAAGTTGCAGACCCAGAGAAATATTTTGTGGTATGTACGGATGCATTTGGTCAAGGACTTGGAGGAGTTCTTATGCAAGACAACCACACGATATGCTATGAATCCAGAAAGCTGAAGGAGCATGAGAGGACTTATGCCACTCATGATCTGAAACTTGCAGCCATAGTACATGCTCTCAAGATGTGGAGGCATTACTTGATGGGTAGAAAATTTGAGTTAAGACAGACCACTGTGGTCTGAAATATTTGTTTGATCAGCCTACTCTAAATGATAGGAAAGTTAGATGGCTAGAATTTTTATGTGAGTTTGATTTTGAAACAAGCACATAAAAGGAAAAGAGAACAAGGTAGTTGATGCACTCATCAGAAAGGTGCAAGAGATGTATGTGGCATCTATTAGTAATTTCCAATCAGATTTCAGACAACAGATTATTAATCATAATGCTGAAGATGAAATATATGCGTAGGTAAAGGACAAATTACAACAGCAAAGCCTTGAAAATAAGTATGAAGGTTATAAGTTAGAATAGGATGGACTTCTTACTTACAAGAGAAGAATGTATATTCCAAATATGGAATATTTGAGGAGGGTTGTTATGGATGAAATCCATCAAACTCCATATTTTGGTCACCCAGGATATCAGAAGACAATTTCTACCGCAAGGAAGCAGTACTTTTGGCCAGGAATGAAGAAGGACATGGCTGAATATATTTCAAGGTGCATGAAGTGTTAGCAGGTAAAGGTGGAGCATCAACACCCAACTGGTTTATTACAACCTTTTCCAGTTCCAGAATGGAAATGGGAAGTTATTTCCATGGATTTTATTACAGGATTTCCAATGACTTGGAGACAACATGATTCCATCATGGTTGTGGTGGACAACTTGACAAAGGAGGCTCATTTTATACCTATTAATTCCACGCACAAGACAGATGAAATTGCTAATATTTTCATGAAGGAGATTTTTAAATTCCATGGATTTCCTAAGGAAATAATCTCTGACAGAGATGTCAAGTTCACCTCTAATTTTTGGAAAGGATTGTTTGTAGACTTGGGGACAAAGCTGAATTTCAGCACTTCCTACCGTCCTTAGACTGATGGTCAGACCGAGAGAGTTAACCAAGTTCTTGAAGACATGCTTCACATGTATGTGATGGACAAACCATCCAAGTGGGAAGACTATTTACACTTGGTAGAGTTTGCTTATAACAATGGACAACAAGCATCCTTGGGGATGAGTCCATATGAAGCTTTGTATGGCAGGAGGTGCAGAACACTAGTAACTTGGGATAACCCAGTGAACAAAGTTGTGATCGGTCTAGAATTGTTCAAGGAGATGGAGTAGGAAGTTGTAAAAATCAGATAGAATTTAAAGGCATCCCATGGAAGACAGAAAATCTATGTAGATAAGCATAGGGTGAACAAAGAATTCAGTACTGGGAATCATGTTTACCTCAGGGTGAAGGAAAAGAAACGTTACTTGAAGCTTGGGAGTTGTGCCAAGCTGTCTCCTAGATACTATGGTCCATTTGAAGTGCTTGAAAGAATAGGACCAGTTGCATATATACTTGCATTTCCTGCTAGCACTAGGGCTCATAATGTTTTTCATGTTTCTTTGCTTAAGAAATATGTACATGATCCTAACCATGTAATAAATTGGGATGTGATGCAGGTGGAACCAGAGGGAGATTTCCAAATCGATACTATGCGCATCCTTTCCAGGAAGGTCACAATGCTCTAGAACTGAGCAATAGGATAGGTAAATGTGCAATGGGAGCACTACAGTCCTGAAGAAGCTACGTGGGAGTTGGAGGACACCATGCGACTGGCACATCCGTTTTTGTTCAATTCTGCGGATTGCTGAGGGCAGTACTGACAAAGCATTTTTGTTCAATGTTGTAAAGCACTAAGGACAGTGCTGTTGAAGGGGGAGGGGAAAGTAACACCCCAGTTTTGACCTCGTTTGTATTTAAATAATATGATGTAAATAGTCATGGTGTGGAGCTCAAGGCGAAAGCCCCACCATTGATTTAGTGTATATGTTTCGGCGATTAAGATTTAGGTCACTGGTGTTTTTATGCTAGTTGAACGTTATAAGTTTGGATATCGTGTTAAATTTGCAATTTTTAATGAAAATCCTACAGCCAGCTATGTCAATGCAACAAAATGAGATGGGGGTGGATTGGAAGAGTGGTCAGAAATTTGAAATGTGTAGAGCACCATTTCTGGGAAAAAAAAATTTAAAATTTTCTTGGGCAAGAAAACACCAAAAAAAATGCCTGCTTTTCCCTCATCCATTCATGTTTCACCTTCCCCTCATGAATTTGGACTGTGTTGAACATTTTGGCAAGGGGATTCTAGCATTCACGCAGCAGGAAAAACCGCTCTGAGTCTTGATCCTTTAGGAATTTTCCTGTTCTGTGAATTGTTTTCCTTTTTACGATTTTCTTGTCTGTTAGTCATTTCCTTAATGCGAATGCCCATAATCTGATTTGTGTTTTTGAATTGAATGACTAGCAAATGATTTTCTTTTTTGGTAATTGCAGTAGTCCGTCTGGCTCAGGAAATGCTCAAAAATTCATAATTGTTGTTGTGTGTGTATTTCCTTGGCTTCTTTTACGTTTTTTTAATCCCATAACTGATATTGTTGTGTGTACATCCTCGTTTGACATCTGAACTAATATGGGGAATGGAAATGTGTTAGGGTACACAGGGTACTCCCAAAGGACCGAACACCAAGAATAGCCGCTTCACACAAACATATCACAGATCAATACACCAATGTTTGTCACGTGGTTA
>LPNX010271113.1:111104-197793 GCA_001517045.1 Pseudotsuga menziesii
GAGTCTGGACTTGCTTGATAAACCTAGTGTGTGAAGGAACCTCACAAACCAATCTAGAGGGATGGTTTTCTTCTTTTCATACCCTGAATAGCACTGGAAGGGAAGGCATGGCTTGAGGGACTGTGTAGCAGAGAAGGGGATGCTTCCTTGTGTTGGGTGGGTAAATGTTTAGAAGTCAGGCTAAATCCAACATAGGTGTCCATAGCTCTAGGTTTGAGATCACTAGCTTAGCATCTAGTCTTTCCACCTCCTTGGCTGGTGTCCTGACAACCCACCTGTTGGCTTGGCTATGTCTCATGTGAATTTTGGCTAAGTGTAAATCACTGCCTGTGTAAGTCTGATAAACCTAACTGGAAGGATGGATTGGCTGGTATCTTGATAAACCCATATGTTGGCTTGGTTGTGACTTGTATAAAATTTGGTTATGTGTAAATCACTGCCTATGTAAGTCTGATAAACCCAACTGGAAGGATGGCTGGTAGCCTGATAAACCCATCTATTTGCTTGGTTGTGAATTGTATAAACTTTGGCTATGTGTAAATCATTGCCTGTGTAAGTATGATAAACCCAACTATGTTGGATTGACTGAGTTTTATGGTATCCTTGGCTATGGGGAAGTCTGCTAGTGTTACTTATTCCTTGGGGAAATCATGCCCAACTCAGGGGTGGCATTGTTGCTGAGAGATTGATGAACACATTGGCCTATGGTTGGGTGGAACGTTGCAGCGACATAGCTAGTTGCGGGACAAGATTCTAATAAAGATAAGTATCTCTTGTGTTTCAATCCCTGCAACTGTACTTGTCTATAAATTAATATGAAAATATGAATTCTTGAATGAAATTTGTTGTGTTTCAGTTGTATATTTCAGGAATGATGCATCTATGTGTGTAATTACTTCAATGAATTTTCTAAGTTGTTATGAAGTTGGTGTTGATGTATATGTAATTTCAGAATGTATTTCACTTGTATTTCTTATATATTGTAACCCGATGTTTATTCTGGGATGTACTTGAGTTATGTCATGCCCCAATGTTCCTATTGAGAAGGTCTATCATGTAAACAAGTCATGTCAAGTCATTGTGGGTAACCCTCCTATTGTCTAAGGGTTAAAGTCCACGCAGTTCCATGGCACTAGGGTTATTAGACTCTCCTAGTAGAGGTCGGCCCTGGTAGGGTTTTAGTCATGTCGGGATTAATATAAATAGAGAGATAGACTCTCTATTTAACACACAACTCATACACACTCAAGTGTAGTGCATAGTTGAGGAAGGAGAAGACATTAGGGCTAGACAAGAAGAAGGTTACTACTGTCGGGAGATCACTTACTGTTTTGGGGCTTTTCTATTTTGGTGCTGATTCTATCTCTGAGGAAGTTGCGGGGTTTTCACCATTTATGGTTTCCCCGAGGATAAACATTATGTTCATTGTCTCTTGTGTTTGATTGTTGTGCTTGTTATTCTCTTAGTAAAGATCCAAATATAATGCTAGCTTAATGATGAAATTCTAACATGGTATCAGAGCTAACCTGAGAAGAAGACAACTGTGCAGTTGTGGGAACTAGAGATTCCTAGTTTGTGGATCTTCCTCCATAGATTGTCAGCAAAATTAAGGTGGAATAACTCTCCTCCTTAGGGGGCATCTTTTTGTCGAAGCAGAATCCAATTCTGAGGTTTTTCAGTTTTGGAACCGACACTACTGCCGGAAATTGGGGCTTCTCATAGAAGAGGAATTTTTCAGTGAGCCCAGGCCCGGATTGATATCCTCCCCAAAATTGAGGTTAGGGATAAATTTCAAGGCATTTGGGTGGACAGATCTCCAGAAAAGAAAAACCCTAATTTGCTACTAAACCAGCACTATAGGATTTCAGCTCCAAATCTAGATCCGACATCTTGACCTGGTAAGATCTAAATCTTTTGTATTTCCATTTGAGGTTCTCAGTTTAAGATGTCTTATCATACCAAGCTTGATGAAAAGATTAAGGGAGCTGATAAATTCCGAGCTTGGAAGTATAGGATCTCCCTGGTCCTAGAAGAGAATGAGCTGGACTCCTATATCAATGAGGAGGTTCCAGTTCCAGAGGGAGATGAGGCTAAGGCCTTGCATAAGAAGAAGTTGGTTATGGAAAAGAGAATCATTGCTGATTCTATCAAGGAACATCTCATACCATAGGTGTCCTCCCTCAAGACACCTAAAGCTATGTTTGATGCCCTAACCAAATTGTTTGAAGGGAAGAACATAAACAGGAAGATGACTCTGAGAAACCAATTGAAGAATGTGAAGATTCAGAATGCTGAGACTATTCAGTATTACTTTACAAGGGTTTCTTAGATCAAGGAGCAATTGGAAGCAGTAGATGAAGAAGTGTAAAATGCAGAGATTGTGATGACCACCTTGAATGGTCTCCCTAGATAATGGGACTCTTTCATTCAAGGAATCTGTGCCAGAAATAAGTTAGTCAAGTTCAACAGACTATGGGAATAATTCTCCCAAGAAGAAGCTCGGATAGCAGCTCGAGAAGAGAAGATGGCTAGTGAAGATCAAGCTCTCACAGTTCAGTCCAAGAAAAACAGGAGGAGCAATTATCACTCCAAAGGTAAGATCTCACACTCTAGAAAAGATTTGAATACTATTAGATGTTACACATGTGATGAGAAAGGTCACATATCCAGATTCTGCCCTAATAAAAAAAATCTAAAGAAGAAGGGAAACAAGAGAAGACATCATGCCCATGCTGCAGAGGATGATGAACCTTCCACAAAGAGAATCAGATAAGAGAGTGATGAATCTTCAAGTGAGGATGAATATGTACTGATCTCCGCTCTCATGGGAGTTGTTTCACATGGAAGCAATGATTGGATTATAGACAGTGGTGCTTCCAAGCACATGACGAGATTCAAATAATCATTTGTGAAGCTATCTGAACATGAGTCACCTCACAAGGTGAAACTTGGGGATGACTACCAGTATCCAATAAAAGGTAGTGGTGAATCCTTCTATAAACTAGACTCTGGAAAGTCTTTGAAGATGAAGAATGTATTATTTGTTCCAGGACTAAAGAAGAACCTCCTCTCCATATCTGCATTGGATGCAAAAGGAATGAGGGTTTCTTTTGTAGATGGCCAAGTTCTTATGTGGCCAAAGGGAAATACATTTGACGATGCAATAGTGATTGGAGAACAAGAAGGAGGTCTATACAAGTTGAAGGGCCAACCAGATCAAGATTTGGTTCATGACACAATAGAACCAAATGAACTTTGGAATAGAAGGCTTACACATGTTCATTATAGAGCACTACCACTTGCAAGCAAAGCTATTGAAGGTCTTCCAGAAATTCAAGCAAAACATGAAGGGGTCTGCAAAGTATGTGCGAAAGGAAAGAACATAAAGAAGACATTTCCAAGTAGTGAGATCAAAGCAAAAGGAATCTTGGAAATCATCCACTCTGATGTATGCGGACCAATGTCATCAAGCTCACTAAGCGGGTATGTGTAATATGTTTCTTTTATTGATGACTTTTCTAGGAAGACATGGATTTACTTCATGAATAATAAAGATGAAGTGTTTAGCAAGTTCAAGGAATTCAAAGCCTTGATCGAGAACCATACTGAAAAGAAGATCAAGACTTTTCAATCAGACAATGGTGGAGAATTCGCTTCAAATGAGTTTAAGGAACTATGTAAGGACTCAGGGATTAAGAGGGAGTTGTCCACTCCTTACAATCCACAACAGAATGGGATTGCAGAAAGGAAGAATAGAACCATCATGGAAGCTGCAAGAGCTATGCTTCATGATCAAGATCTTCCTATGCATCTTTGGGCAGAAGCAGTCAGAACAATAGTGTATGCATAGAACTGTACTCCACATTGAGTACTCGAGAACAAGACTCCTGAAGAAGTCTTCTCCAACAAGAAACTAGAAGTCAGCTATCTCAGAATATTCGATTGTCTTGTGTACATACACATTCCAAAAGAGAAGAGAATGAAATTAGATCCTTCAGGAAAGAAGGGTATATTTGTGGGATACTTTGAAAGCTCGAAGGCTTACAAAATATACTTCCCAGGGTTCAAAAAGATTGACATCAGCAGGGATGTAACATTTGATGAAGATTTAGCCTACATCAAATCCAGAAAGAAACCTGCTAAAGAACCTGAAGAAGCAGAAGCTCCCAGAATTCATGATACAATCATGAACGAAGAAACTCAAGAAGAAGATCGAGAATTTGAAGAACCACAAAGACCTGTAGATCCACCACAAGAGAAGAATCCTCACAAGAGGAAACATGCTTGGGTATGATAGATTATCCAAGGTACAAAAAGATATGGGGTTCTAGAAGAGAATCTCAGAGAAAGAAAGAGAACCAAATCCTGTTCCAGTTATGTAGCTTTACTATGTAACTTTATTGATAAAGAACCTTCCGAGTATGAAGAAGTGGCAGAACAGAAAGAATGGAAGGATGTGATGATCGAAGAGTATCGATCGATCATGAAGAATGATGTTTGGGATGTTGTCCCAAGACCAGAAGGGAGGTCAGTTGTAACTTCCAAATGGATCTACAAGATCAAGCATGCTGCAGATAGTAGCATTGAAAAGTATAAGGCAAGATTTGTGGCTCGGGGTTTCTCTCAGAAAGAAGGAATAGACTATGAAGAAACCTTTGCACCTGTAGCTAGATACACTTCCATAAGATTGGTACTTACTCTGGCTACAGTGATGAAATGGAAGATACACCATATGGATGTCAAGACTGCTTTCTTGAATGGTGTAGTAGAAGAGGAAGTGTATGTGGAGCAGCCACTCGGTTTTTAGACACATGACAGGGAGTCTCATGTGTGTAGATTGAAGAAAGCCCTGTATGGTTTGAAACAGGAACCCAAGACATGGTATGGCAGAATTGATAGCTTTCTATCCAGTTTTGGCTTTATCAAGAGTAAAGCAGATTCCAACCTTTACTACAAGGTGGAAGATGGCAACCCGGTGATACTTCTACTATATGAAGATGATCTGTTTGTGACAGGTATGGATGGGTTGATTGCTGATAGGAAGAGAAAGCTTGCTGCTGAGTTCTAGATGAAGGAATTGGGAATGATGCATTATTTCCTAGGTATGAAGGTGTGGCAGACTACAGATGGAATCTTCCTTGGACAAGGAAAGTATGTAGTAGAGATCCTGAAGAGATTTGGGATGATGGACTGCAAGGCATTAACCACACCTATGGCATCAAACCTGAAGCTATTGAGTGATGTTTCATCAGGGACAGTTGATGCCATGATGTAACGTCAGATGATTGGGTCCTTGATGTACCTGTCAAACACGAGACTAGATATTTGCTTTGTTGTGAACACCTTGAGCCAATACTTGACAAATCCGAGACATGTTCACTTGACTGCTGCAAAGCATATTCTGAGGTACCTGAAGGGTACGATTGATTATGGTCTCAAGTATAAGGCTGATCAAAGGATTAACCTGGAGGGTTATGTTGATTCAGATTGGGTAGGCAGTGCCATCGATAGGAATAGCACTTCAGGGTGTTGCTTCAATATGGGATCAGGTGTGATCTCATGGTTTAGTAGGAAGCAATCCTATGTGGCACTGAGTACAGCTGAAGCAGAGTATGTTGCAGCTTGTTCAGCTAGTTGTGAGGTAGTATGGCTGAGGAAGCTGCCGTCTAATTTATTTGATCTCCAGTTAGATGCTACTTGTACATACTGTGACAACCAGAGTTGTGTAAAGTTGTCAGAGAATCCAGTATTCCATGACAAGTCGAAGCATATCGAGATCAAGTATCACTATATCAGGGATATGGTGTAGAGAGGAGCAGTGAAGCTCCAGTATGTTGTGACGGATGAACAAATAGCTGATGTGTTGACTAATCCATTGGCTAGGGTGAAGTTTGAGTACTTCAGGGAGAAGCTTGGTGTTCTCTAGATCGAGGTTCCTCCCAAGAGGAAGTGATGTGTCCATGCTGATCCCTTCTGACATGGTGAGAGGATTGGTTCCTTCCATGATCAGATGTAAGTGCTATGCCATTTTGACATGGAGAGAGGATTGGTTCCTTCCATGACATGGTGAGAGGATTGGTTCCTTCCATTGTCAGGTAATTGTGGATGCCACATCTAGCATGAAAAAGGACTGGCTCTGTGAAGACACATCTAGTATGAAAAAGGACCAGCTCTATGTAGATGGCATATCCAGCATGAAAAAGGGTTGGCTCTATGAAGACTCATCTAGTATGAAAAAGAACTAGCTCTGAGTAGCTGCCATATCTGGTATGAAAAAGGGCCAGCTCTGTGATGCCTCATCTAGTATGAAAAAGGACTAGCTCTAAGTAGCTGCCACATCTGGTATGAAAAAGGACCAGCTCTGTGATGCCTCATCTGGTATGAAAAAGGACCAGCTCTGTGATGCCTCATCTAGTATGAAAAAGGACTAGCTCTGAGAAGACTCATCTAGTATGAAAAAGGACTAGCTCTGAGTAGCTGCCACATCTGGTATGAAAAAGGACTAGCTCTATGATGCCTCATCTGGTATGAAAAAGTACCAGCTCTGTGATGCCTCTTCTAGTATGAAAAAGGAATAGCTCTGAGATGATACATCCAGTATGAAAAAGGACTGGCTCTGTAGAGGTTCCTATGATGAGAAGAATCAAGAGATAACACCTGTGATGATTCCCAGTGATGATCTAGATCAATTGATGATGATCCAGATCCAGTGATGATGATCCAGCAAAAATGATCAAGATCGAGTGATGATGCCCAGTGATGATCCAAATCAAGTGATGATCCAGATCCAGTGATTATGTCTAGTGATGATCCAAACCGAGTGATGCTCCAGATCCGATGATGAAGATGACTTGAAGATGAAGAAGACTTGAAGATGACGAGGACTTGATGATGATCTAGAAGATACAGAGAAGAAGACTTGTGCTGAAAATTGTGTCGAAAGAATACCTTCCTAGTTAAGAGGGAGTGTTGATGTATATGTAACTTCAGAATGGATTTCACTTGTATTTCTTATATATTGTAACCCGATGTTTATTCCGAGATGCACTTGAGTTATGTCATGCCTCGATGTTCCTATCGGGAAGGTCTATCATGTAAACAAGCCATGTCAAGTCATTGTGGGTAACTCTCCTATTGTCTAAGGGTTAAAGTCCCTGCAGTTCTGGGGCACTAGGGTTATTAGATTCTCCTAGTAGAGGTCGGACCTGGTAGGGTTTTAGTCAAGTCAGTATTAGTATAAATAGACAGCTAGACTCTCTATTTAACACACAACTCATACACACTCAAGTGTAGCGCATAGTTGAAGAAGGAGAAGACACTGGGGCTAGACAAGAAGAAGGTTACTGCTGTCGGGAGATCACTTACTGTTTTGGGGATTTTCTATTTTGGTGCTGATTCTATCTCTGAGGAAGTTGCGGGGTTTTCACCATTTATGGTTTCCCTGAGGATAAACATTGTGTTCATTGTCTCTTTGTGTTTGATTGATGTGCTTGTAATTCTCTCAGTAAAGATCCAAATATAATGCTAGCTTAATGATGAAATTCTAACAGTTGGATCGACCGGATTGGTGATTTCCTGGATGTTGGAAATCATTTTTATACTTAGAAATTTTCATGAACATATCAAATTTCCATGTATTTTACCTTCCGCAATTCCCTTTCTGCAACTTGCGGGATGCGGGATGCGGAAATGCGACTGGCAGAAGTTTGGACTCCACATTTTCCCTTCCGCAATTCCCTTTCTGCAACTTGCAGGATGCGGGATGTGGAAATTTTCCTTGCAGAAGTTTGGACTCTGCATTTTTCCCTTCCACAATTCCCTTTTTGCAACTTGCAGGATGCGAGATGTGGAAATGTCGTTTGGCGAAATATGCTTTCTGCATTTCCCTTCCGCGATTCACGGGATGTGGGATGTAGAAATGACTATGGTAAATTTTGATTTCTGCAACTTTGATCTCCACAACGGCCATTCTGCATGCGGAATGCGGTGTGCGAGAGTGAAATTTTGACATGTTTTTGATTCCGCAAGTGAAGCTCTCCGCACTGTTGATTTTCTGCGGGATGATTCTCCATCGTTCGATCTCTCTACGATTAGGGAAGATAAAGAGTTATATACGGTCTGGATCAGATTGTTAGCAGGAGAAATTCTTACTTGTATAGATCTTTAAAGAAAAAAAAATTGGGAATCATCATACGAATGCAAAATCAGAGATAGGTAACTCAGGTAGAAGCGTTGGGTCACGTTCTCTCCTCCGGGGCAGGATGGGAAGTGACACATATGATTACTGCAACCAATATCTAAAGAGAAAACATCATTTAATATTTCATGGGAATTAAGACAAGTAAGGAACACAAAATATTCCACTATTCTCATATGTATTTGAATAGTTTGCACTTTGTTTACATCGGTTGGCCTATTTCTTCTAACATTGATTGGCATAATGACCTAGATTATTGCAATAAAAACACTTAATATTGGATTTATCATACCTATGATATTTCTGTGAGCCTCTGTTATCACTCCCTTTTTTTTGTTCAAAATATTCCTTATTGTCTTTGTGGCCACTACTTCTGTTGCCTCTACCTCTACTTCTTGATATTGATCTTCCTCTACTTATGTCTTTTGAGATGGGAACCCGAGTCTTGAAATCATTTTCCAAATAGGAATCATCATTCATGTTTATTTTGGATTAAAGATAGAAGATATCACAACAAGTTGTATACTAGTAGTTGACTCAAATATTTAGCTTCTTCAATAGTTGCAATCACCCCCTCATACTTTTTGGTTAGTGTTTTGAGGACCTTTTCAACTACCTTTTAATCTTCTAAATCTTCACCATACATCTTCAATTGATTTACGATGGTCATGACCTAAGTCATACATTGATATATTGATTATGAATCTTTCATATTTAAAAGTTTTCAAATCCCTACTTAAATGTTGCACTTTTACTATATTTACCTTGGTGACGCCTTGATAATTGGTCTACAAGATATGCTAGGCAACCATTGAAAACTTCACAATTGAGATATTTGGAAATATGGTGCCATCCAAAGCATTTTGGATGAGATGCAATGCCTTTGCACCTTTGGTATTGTGTTATTTTAATTAATTCTTCTAGGAATTCAATAAGCCTTGCTTGACCATGATATCATCCGATTCCATATACCCATGGGTTGCATATCCCCAAACATCCTAAGCACACAATAACATCTTCATTTTAATTGGCTACAATTGATATTTTTTCCTTGTGAAAATGGGGATCTGTGCAAAACTATGGTTTCTTTAATCTATTTCACCCTTTAAAAAAAATTGTTTACCTTTCTTTCAAATAATCGAGTGAAGGAGAAATACGGGATTACTTTGGACTGAAACACCCTACAATTCTAGGAAAGCCAAGACAATAGTGTGGGACAACTCTCTGCATTTTGTGTACACCTTTAAGAAAATCACACCCTTCTGTTTTCTCTACCCTGATCGAAAAACAAATTTAGAAGTTCATGAGTTTAGGGTAGGTGGTCACAGTCTTTACATAGGATAACCCACGACCAAGAAAAATCATCGGTGACTAGGTCAGACCTTGCCT
Source organism: Pseudotsuga menziesii (assembly GCA_001517045.1). Taxonomy (NCBI): domain Eukaryota; kingdom Viridiplantae; phylum Streptophyta; class Pinopsida; order Pinales; family Pinaceae; genus Pseudotsuga; species Pseudotsuga menziesii. The sequence goes on from LPNX010271113.1 coordinate 120,691, forward strand.
ATGGGTTGTTATTCCTGTTTTTTTTGTTTATATTTTAACACCTAAATTTTTTCCATTTTCCATATCATCAACCCAGTAACCCACATACATCAATATTCCATCTCATTGGACCTTGACAAGACATTGAAAAAACAAAAATTCAAGTCAAACACTAAAAGGGGCTATTTTATAATTAGGTCGCTCATATCCCTAGGAAATTAGCGACCTAGGTTGCACCAAACCCTTTGAAAAAATTGACACAAGTCACACAAAAACCTTTGAAAATAGCGACTCAAGTCACACAAAAACTATAAAAAAAGAGCAACCTCGCCCCCGACATAACTTTTGGTTGTTTCCTTCTTTTACCCCCCAAAAAATAGGAAACCTAGGCATGTAATGTGACTCGACGCAAATCATGGAGAGGATTCGGGGTGAAAAAATATACCCTAATCCTTATCCCCAAAGCCAGTCACCAAGCCCATAAATGAACCCTTAAGATCTCCAACCAACAAATTTCTCCATCCATTCACTCAAGTTGTCATTTTGCCCAAATATCCTTGATATCAGAGTAAACCTTTTTTGTTCTCGTCTCGTCTTGTTGGATATCGATATCGTGATGTGTGGCCAGAGGAACACAAACTTCTAGGAAACCAAATAGACCCTCCTTTGGATAAATGTGTTAGTTTTTCATCATATAAGCTAGCATTATGATCTTAGGATCTTTTCACTGAGAGAATAACAAGCACAACAATAAAACATAAGCACATCACAAGAGACAAGAGACACAAAGAGTTTTCCTCGGGGAAACCATAAAGGAGAAAATCCCATAACTTCCTCAGAGATAGACTCAGCACCAAAACAGTAAAATCCCCAAAGCAGTAGTCTTCTTCTTCTATCTAGTCCCAGTGTATTTCCTTCCTCACTAATGCGCCACACTTGAGTGAGTGAATGATGTGATGTACAAGTGATAAATAGAGATGCTCTCACTCTCTATTTATATTCTTCCGTTCACTTGAAGTGCACTCCAACATGTCGGCCTCACTTAACAATTACTTACTAGAGCCGACATCTCTAGGAGCGTCTAATAACCCTAGTGCCCCACCACTTGTGGGGACTTTGCCTCCTCTAACCAATAGGAGGGTAACACAATGGTGGGGACTATTGCCCCGACTTACAATGACTCTCCTAGGGTTGACTTCACTAGGATAGTCTAATAACCCAAGGGCCCCACAACTATGGGGACTTTAACCCTTGACCAATAGAAGGGTTACCCACAATGACTTGACATGACTTTCTCATTATAGAAACTTCCCGATCGGAACATCGGGGCATGACATGACTCAAATACATCCCGGAATAAACATCAGGTTACAATAGATAAGAAATACAAGTGAATACATTCCAAAGTTACAATTACATCAACACTCCCTCTTAACTAGGAAGGTATTCACTCGACACAATTTATCAGCACTGGTCTTCTTCTCTATATCAGCTGGATCATCTCATCTTCAAGCCATCTTCATCTTCAATTCATCTTCGTCTTCAATTCATCTTCATCATCGGATCTGGATCATCTCTCGATTTGGATCATCATGGAACATCATCACTGGATCTGGATCATCACTGGCTATCATCACTAGATCTGGATCATCACTCGATCTGGATCATCACTGCTGGATCATCATGACTGGATCTGGATCATCACTCGATTTGGATCATCACTGGCTGTCATCACTGGATCTGGATCATCACTTGTGCTTTCTCATGATTCTTCTCGTCACAGGAAGTTCTACAGAGCTAGCCCTTTTTCATGCTGGTTGTAGGCCTAGCCATCATGTAGGTCTTCTCCCAACACTTACATCTGACCTACTCGTCAGAAAGGCACGCCCAACACTTACATCTGACCTACTCATAAAAAAGGCATGCCCAGCACTCACATCTGATCATATAGGAACCAATCCTATAATCAAATCAGAAAGGCCCAGCACTCACATTCACCAGCATGGTAGGCACATATACTACCATCTGTGAAATGGATCTGCACTTACATCTGACCTACTCGTCAGAAAGGCACATCCATCCAGGCGGGAACACATCCTACCACAATGATGGAAGACTCTCACCCAGGCTGGAACACATCCTACCACAATGATGAAAGATTTCCACACATTCACCCAGGTCGGAGCACATCCTACCACAATGATGAAAGATTTCCACACATTCACCTAGGCCGGAACACATCCTACCACAATGATGAATGACTCTCACCCAGGCTGGAACACATCCTACCACAATGATGAAAGATTTTCGCACTTACATTCACCCAGGCCGGAACACATCCTACCACAATGATGAAAGGGCCTGCACTTACATCCACCCAGGCGGGAACACATCCTACTCACAATGATGGAAAGGCTTGCACTCACATCTGATCTTGTAGGAACCAATCCTACAGTCATATCAGAATGGCCCCCAGTCCTCCTCGACTGAGCTACCTGGTAATTGACCAGGCGCCTCCATTCTCCTAGAGAATGGCAGTTGCACTTATATTCGACCTGCTCGTCGAAATGGCCAACACTCACATCTGACATGGAAGGAACTTAATCCTTTAGCCATGACAGAATGGTTCAGCCCTTACATCTGATCAAGTGGGAACACATCCCTCTATCACATCAGAATGGCTACTCAGTTCTTACACTGAGTGTTCCTGGTAACTGACCAGGTGCCTCCATTCCTAGAATGGCAATTGCCCTTACATCTGTCCTACTCGACAGAATGGCCAGCACTCATATCTGTCATGGAAGGGAGCAACCATATCACCATGATAGAATGGCTCAGCCCTTATATCTGACCTACTCATTAGAATGGATATGGATCTCAGCACTCATATCTGACATGGAAGGAACCAATCCTCTCACCATGACAGAATGGATCAGCCCTTACATCTGACCATGGAAGGAACCAATCCTCTCACCATGTCAGAATGGCTATGGGTCTCATCACTTTCTCTTGGAGGAAACCTCGATCTAGAGAACACCAAGCTTTTCCCTGAAGTACTCGAACTTCATCCTAGCCAATGGCTTCGTCAATACATAAGCTATTTGTTCCTCCGTCGCAACATACTAGAGCTTCATTGCTCCTCTCTGCACCATATCCCTGATATAGTGATACTTGATCTCAATATGCTTCGACTTGTCATGGAACACTGGATTCTCTGACAACTTCACGCAACTCTGGTTGTCACAATGTATACAAGTAGCATCCAACTGGAGATCAAATATATCAGACAGTAGCTTCCGCAGCCATACTGCCTCACAACTAGCTGAACAAGCTGCAACATACTCTGCTTCAGTTGTACTCAGTGCCACACAGGATTGCTTCCTGCTAAACCAAGAGATCACACCTGATCCCATACTGAAGCAACATCCTGAAGTACTCTTCCTGTCGATGGCACTGCTTTCCCAATCTGAATCAACATAACCTTCCAGGTTAATCTTTTGATTCTCATCGTACTTGATCCCATAATCAACTGTACCCTTCAGGTACCTCAGAATATGCTTTGCAGCAGTCAAGTGAACACTTCTCGAATCTGTCAATTACTGGCTCAAGGTGTTCACAGCAAAGCAAATGTCTGGTCTCGTGTTCGTCAGGTACATCAATGACCCAATCATATAACGATACATCATAGCATCAACTGACTCTGATGAAGCATCACTCAACAACTTCAGGTTCGATGCCATAGGTGTGGTCATGCAGTCCATCATCCTGACCCTATTTAGGATCTCTACTGCATACTTCCCTTGTCCACACCTCCATGCCTAGAAAATAGTGCATCGACATATAATAGGAGCATCACTGGTCTTCTGCCTTCAACCTTGAAGCAAAGGTTGGAATCCACTTTACTCTCAGTAAATCCTAGAGTCATCAGTAATCTATCCATCCTGTCGTTCCATGTCGAACCTCAGGATCTTCTGCAGTCACTCCCTCTGAAGTGGAGCATCATACTCCCTCTGTCTTCTGTACTCTATGCACTGAAACATTCTATACTAGAGTGACAAGTAGTATCCATCTAGGATCATTGGATACCAAGATCCTCTATCTTGAACTTTTTCAAAAGTTCTTCTCACATCCATCTGTGAGCTCATCATCCTTTATCAACCTTATAGCAAAGGTTAAGATATTCATCAAGCTCATCATGTATGTGTTATCTCATGGGTGTCTTCTGAATTCATACAAGGCCTTCTTTCATTTGCACACATGATTATGCATGTCATGTGACTTTACTTCTAATAGCTGTAAATGTTTCTTCGTAGTCTGTGCCTTCTTTTCATGAGAAGCCTCGTGCTACGAATCTTGCTTTGTATCCCACGATGTTTCCATCTACTGCATGATGGAGCTACGAACTTCTCTTCATGTATTGATACTGCATCCTAGACATCATTCTTCTTGAACTGGTCTTCCATTTCTTCTTGGTTACTTCTTCATGGATGGAAGGTTCTGTATCAATGATGTCACTGTATTCATCATATTATTTTCATCTTTGAACTGTCGTTACTTGTTCTTCGGAACAAGTCTTCATTCTTCTTTGCTTGTAGGTGATTATGTATGCGATCTTTCCTACAAGTCAAATGCATTTGTTTGGTTAGAACATTTCATAAGGAATATTCATACTGGAAAATACTTATGCATAAATATATGATCATGCAACTACTTTAGCCAATACAACATTTATCCATATCTCACTGAAACTTTCTAGATGCCTTCCATCTCTACCAGGACAACATTGCGATTGTGCACTAATCCAATATGTCAGCAAAGAGGTTTCATTCTAGATAAGTAGCAATGGAGAATTTGTATAGCACCATGAGCTACTTACCCATCACATGCATATTAGTAGTATTATGTCATTAATGCAAACATCCTATCATGCATAATACAATAATTGAATATAAACAAATGCATAACAAAACAATGAAATGACAATCGAATACTTATCTTTATTTGTTTCATGGGTAGACTGCTCCTTGATCCTTTAGCTTTATCGTCTTCTCCATTCATGATAGCATCGTTTCTTATCCAAATGCTAAGGTGGATAAGAGGTTCTTCAAGAATTGAGTTCTCCATATTCCTCATCGATTGAGGGATCTTCTTTGGATGGTGAGTGCTTGATCTTCAATTGCTCCCATCTTCTCTTCTCTTCTTATGATTCGAGCTTCTTCTTCTTCTCGAAGTCTGCTAAAAGTAATCACTTCCTTCTGCCACACATTCCTTTCATGAATGAATCCCATGATCCTGGGAGGCTATTCAAGGTGGCCATCACCACTTCTACATTCTTCACTTCTTCTTTTACCGCTTCAAGTTGTTCTTGATTTGAGAGACTCTTATGATTGCATGGTCTCTGCATTCTGGATCTTCACATTCTTCAACTAGTCATATTCTGATTTATGTTCTTCCCTTCAAATAGCTTGGTCAAGGAATCAAACATCATCGGTGTCTTTAGGGAAGACACTTGTAGTACAAGTTGATTCGTGACTGAATCAGCGATGATCTTCTTCGCCTTGACCAAGTTCTTCTTGTGTAAGGCTTCTAGCATCATCTCCTTCTGGAACTAGAACCTCTATACTCATGTAGGTGTCCAATCCATTTTCTTTAGAGAGATCAAATACTCTTATGCTTGAAAGTTGTGAACTTCACCAAGCTTATCATCAAGCTGATGTGATAGATCACTTTGAAATGAGAACCTCAAATGAAAATAGCAAAGGATTAGATCTTACCGATTTGAGGTGTCCGTCTTGGTTCCGGAGTTGGCTGATCTAGGGTTTGTCACAGAAACCCTAATTTTAAGAAATTGGAATCTTTCAGATCTGATTGGATAGACATATATATCTCTTCAAATGGAGTTTTCCAATGTACTCCTTTTCTGAAAACAATGGAGGGAAGCTCTCGGAACAGGAAGCCCTAATCTTCCAATTTCTTTTGCAGAAATTCCTGTTACTGTTTCTGTGATATCTCCGAAATTTCTGCTCCTCTATGTCTGAAATTTCGCACTGAGGTAACCTCACATGTTCCTGATTCAACAGCATAGTTTTCATCAGAATTGGTTTCACCATTTTGGATTTATGATCCTTTTCCCAAGGTGACCTGTTACAGGACTGTTCAAAACAGAGAAGTTGTACGGCATTCCACGTGTCACTGGTTTATCTTCTGAGTCTGAAATTTGGACCACCGAAAGTAAAGTCCGTTCCCTTTCTAGAACATCTTCAGGAATTCCATTTGGACCTTGGTAACCCAATATATTGCAATTATCCCTAGGTATCCTGTTTAGGGATGAATTCTGGAAGAGGCTAGAACCCTAACTTGGAGGGATCATATCTCCTAGAATACAGCGAATATGAGGCTGATTTTTGGACACAGTGTTCATAGAGATTTTATACTCAGATCCTACAATTTTTAGCTTCTGATACTTCTCCAACCTTGGAATATAGTGACTGTGCCAAAACGTATCAGTTTTAGTATTTAGGGTTTTTCCTAGCTCGGGGTCAAACTAGGGTTTGACTTTCCTGGAGTTTCACCCAACCAAATTTCTTGATCCAGGTCTCTAAAATTCAGTTTTGATGAGGAGAAAAATCCTATGCTGGTATCACTCAAAAATTCCTCTTCTATAGAAAGCCCTAATTTCCGCATCAAAAACTGAAAATGCTTAGAATCGAATTCCGTTTCGACAGAAAGATGCACCCTTCAATGGAGAGTCATCCTAGCTTGCTTTTGCTGATGGATTGTGGAGAGAGACCCAAAAAGTAAGAATCCGTAGATTCTGCAGCTGCATAATGTCTTCTTCTCAGGTTAGCTCTGATACCATGTTAGTTTTTCATCATATAAGCTAGCATTATGATCGTAGGATCTTTTCACTGAGAGAATAACAAGCACAGCAATAAAGCATAAGCACGTCACAAGAGACAAGAGACACAAAGAGTGTTCCTCGGGGAAACCATAAAGGAGAAAACCCCACAACTTCCTCAGAGATAGAATCAGCACCAAAACAGAAAAAGCCCCAAAGCAGTAGTCTTCTTCTTCTGTCTAGTCCCAGTGTATTTCCTTCCTCACTAATGCGCCACACTTGAGTGAGTGAATGATGTGATGTACAAGTGATAAATAGAGAGGCTCTCACTCTCTATTTATATTCTTCCGTTCACTTGAAGTGCACTCCAACATGTCGTCCTCACTTAACAATTACTTACTAGAGCCGACATCTCTAGGAGTGTCTAATAACCCTAGTGCCCCACCACTTGTGGGGACTTTGCCTCCTCTGACCAATAGGAGGGTAACACAATGGTGGGGACTATTGCCCCGACTTACAATTACTCTCCTAGGGTCGACTTCACTAGGATAGTCTAATAACCCAAGGGCCCCACAACTATGGGGACTTTAACCCTTGACCAATAGGAGGGTTACCCACAATGACTTGACATGACTTTCTCATTATAGAAACTTCATGATCGGAACATCAGGGCATGACATGACTCAAATACATCCCGGAATAAACATCGGGTTACAATAGATAAGAAATACAAGTGAATACATTCCGAAGTTACAATTACATCAACAAAATGTAGGGGACCCTTCCTTTGCTTCTTATGAGGTGACTCTTAGTCATGTACTATTTAATTTAATATACAAATATGATCTTTATTATTTATATGATGTTGTTTGTGTATGTACTATTTAATTAAGAATGTGCAAAAATATAAGTCTAGATTTGCTTTGATGTTATTAAGTTTATTTCTGCCTATGTGTTAGCTAGTTTTACTTTCATATTTTATTCACTTTCATTTTTCTTTTTGAAAATATACTAAAGTTTGCACAACCCTTAGCAAGTGTCATTCAACATGGGAGTGTGTGAAACCACACACTACATTTTTTGGAGACCATACTAGGGACTATATATAGTCATTCGTTGGTTGTGTCTTTCCACCTTTCCAGCCTTTGCTTGAGATTTTCTACCTTGTATTGTTTGGCCATTTTTTGTTTGTTTGTTTCGATTTACTACTGTCTAAAGATGCAAGTATAACCTCAGACTAGAACTCCCTTAGAGTTCTCGAGTCGAAGTATTTTTTAGTGTTTTTTGAGATTTCAGTCTTGAGTCGTTCCTGTTTTGTTGATTAGAGAGATATGAGTCACACTATTCCCTTCAAATAGTGCAACCTTAGTCTAGAAATCAATTTTTTGATCAAGTTGCACTTTTATACCTATTTTGAGTGACTTGAGTCGCAATGTTCCCTTAGAATTGTGTGATCTGGCTTAAAAAACTCATTTTTTCATTTAGGTCACACCTTTTATACAATTTTAAGGGATGTGGGTACCTTACTTCTCTTATATTTGAGTGGTGTCGCTTATTTCCCTTTGATTTGAGTGGCCTAGGTTGCTCATTTCTCTCCTAAAAGAGTGGCATGATATCAAAATCAATTTCCTCAGTAGTTCTTCACATATTTTCCCCTCTTCTCTAGCTAGAAAGAGTCAATTTTTTAGCCCCTATTCGTTTACAATCTTCTTCAATTTTATTTGCAAAAAGTTTGGATTATTGTAACAATCGTTTTTCCTTTTCCTTTTTGAGCTAATTGGTGAAGAAAAAATCCATCTAAATCTAAGTATTGTTGTCTTTACAGTTTTGTTTAGATTTGTGTCTAATTACATATTTTTAGTTTTAGTAAGATTTCATGAGAAATCGATCTTGTTACATAGTTAATTAATTTAGATTATTTAAATCAATTTAATTTGTTGGATTAGGGTCTCCCTCCAATCCTTATGATTTTATACTGTTTAAGTTATTTATCTTTTACATGCATGCTTTGAACCTTAGATAGCTTGATCATAGCCTTTCTAAGGTAGATGATTGGAATATTATTATATGTTTCAAGAATTTAATTTATTAGTTGTTAACTGTACATATATTTAGTGCACACACCAACACTCCCTAATTCAAACTATCGCTTGGTTCATTCCGCTAAGTGGAAAAATCAATCCTAACTTAAACACATAAAACCTAGCATGAGGATCAAAATAATATTGTAGTTAAATTAGGACTATGGGGATAGGAATCCAAACAATTCCCCATTGTCACTATACATTTGAGACATAATGGTTGTCCAATTAGGAAGCCAAAATCCTCTAGTATTATCGAACAAGCTTGGAGTTGATTTATGGGTGAGCCTATCCCTTAGGAGGGAAAATGGAAAGACTGGAAACTAATAGATGGGTGGTGCACCATACACAATCAATATTGAATATTATTCATATTGATGTCTTTGGAATGAACCTATGGAATAATCATTCCAACTTGTCCATGAATGAGGTAGCATATAAGCCCTTCTTTTAGGTATATTACCTAGAAGTGATCCCCTTCCGTTGGGGGAGACCTAGGACAGATGAAGTTGGTTGCGGCCCCATATATGTAATTGTTCTTTCAATATTCACTCAGTATGTCGATATAGGATTGATTCACCTATAATGGTATAGTTATTGGAATACCTGACTTGGATTCCTAATTTTTATTTGATGGGAAGTAATGACCCCACAGAGAAAAATATTTGAGGAATATTTATTTGGTGCTTTTTATTTTTTATTGTGTAGATCTCTCTTAGGTTAGAAAGTCATTTAATTTAATAGGATTTCTCTTTTCAAATATTATTCTATTTTCTGCTAGATTAGATCACTTATTGCACACACTTTGTACTTATTATTTGAAAGTTTAGCCTACCACAACCTTGTGTTGTTGAGATGTTTCAACTAAGAATCTGTTACTATATCTCCCTAGAGATACTCTTGGATACTTTGGGGTAAACCCCCTCAGTATGTTTTATTAGACCACATGATTGTCTCTTCATGCCAAACCTTAGTTCGACACACTACAAAGTCACCAAAGCACTTCTTTGAGTCTTCTGATTCCAACTCCTCACATTCAGGATCACCTACACCTCCACACACTAGCAACACAATGGATCCTAATATTCCCACTTTTAGTGGTGCAATCATAGACTCCTTTAGCGAGGGAACCATTGGTTTAATATCCATTGACACAAATCCTCTGATTGGAGGGGGAACTATAGGTGAGGCCCCACGACTAGATCCACAACCAAAATTGTTGTTTTTCCTTCCACATCATACACTAATGCGAGTATGCCATTCATGGTTAGCATCAACCTCCTTTATTTTGTGGGGTTGACTAATGATATAATACGTCATGACCTAAAATGACTTCCCATGTCTACAAAACTCCTGTTGGACATTCCAAAGTTCAAAGGGAAGGCTGGTGAGGACCCCCAAAACCACATCATGTCATTTCATCTATGGTTATCCTAAAGTAACATTATAGATGATTCTATCATGTTGCACATATTTCAGAGAGCCTTGAATGCTGTCACAACTAAGTGGTACATTAACAAACCTCATGGGACACATCCAAACTTTGTGTCTTTGGTCTCCACTTTCTTGTAATTCTTCTAGTGGACCATTTGTTATGACAAGGGTGTAGAAATCCTTTATCATGCCAACATAATTCCTCCACACATGTCACTGATCACATCCATGAGTGGTGTTGAGGTCTAAGCCTATGCAATATCAAGCTCGTTGATGTGATATTTTTAGATTGGTTTTTTGAAATCCCTCTTCCTTGCCATTTCCAAGGACGTGGCCTGAGAACGCCCACAAACTAAGGGAAAATATATCCTTAAGGATCGACAATACGACTTGATTTATGCATAGTATGACTACTTATACATAATCATCCTTTATGCCCCTCGCGGGGACTCCAGTCGAAAATAACTGTTGGGGGCATCCCATGCTGCGAATGGTGTCATCAACATTGTCACGTCCCATTGAAATCCATATGCACCGTAACCTCCCTTGGTGAGTGTTTATGTGTACATTAATACCCCTCATGTCATGCATTCTCATTAGGGTCATGTTCCTACACCTGGTTACAACCTCGATTTATCATGCGCTTTATCGCATACAGGAGTGAGTACCTCTTATTCATCACCTGCCTCAAATCTGCATGATCATGGGCCCTTGTGTAGTGGTGCCATGTGTTTTGGTGCTTCTACCGGCTTTAAGGATTCTTCGCCCATTAACCCATACTACCATTTTATTGTCCCTCTTCCAACTACTCTAGTGTAAACACACCTTGTTGTTCCCCCTTTTGCTCACAAGAAAGTATACGCCCATTAAAATATGCCTGCCCAACTTGTGCCCTATAATCATCAAGCGCAACCCAAGGAAAATAATAAGGGTAAGAAAAAATGGAATAACTAATGCTAAGGGATGGAGTTCAACCCCTTAATCCAATTAATAACATTGGAGTAAACCTTGTATATCAAGACCCCAACAAACTACCTAAGAAGGAAAAAAAATACTCATTTACAATCTAATCATTCATGTTCCTTCTGTGGTGTCTATGGGAACTATACCCATCATTTCCCTCATATGGATAAGGATATACAACTATGGAATGAGGCTAACCAATGAGAAGTGTTTGCTTCCCGATAGGGGCGAGCAATTCTACCTCAACCCACCCAAATGAAACCAATGGTCGTAGAAAACCCCTTCCCTCTGCAAGTGGTAGTCACAGGGAAACCGTTGGAACCTTATCCATCCCCACCAACTTCACCAAGTAAACCTCATGAATTTAGGGTACAACAACTCCTTATGTTGTCTGTCGACGTAAACCTTCAGATGTTGATGAAATTGTCATTGATTCCAACATGGACTTGTAGTGTCCCTACATATTGTCATTGATTCCACCAAGTCCCACTTGCAGTGCCTTGGACCCCTTGTGATGTGGGTTTGAACCTTGGATACCTTACAGAGTGGGTTTGTGCCTTGAAGCACCTTGTACCCAATTTACAAGGTCCCTGTACCAACAAGGTTCGATATTGAAGCCACCACCTTGTTGAAGATGCTGAACTCCCTAGAGATGGTGTTGAATCCCCTGTGGATGATGGAGAATCCATATATGGGTTGGAGAAGCATTAATGACCCTTTGTGTGGTCATTCATGCTCTGATGGTGTCATGGTACCTCAAGAGAATGCCTACCAACCCCACAGATGATGTCATGATGAATCTTGACCCTTGGAAGTCTCCTGGTATGGTTGAGGTGGTTGAGGAATCCCATGAATCCTCTTGGAATTTCAAAGAATCCTCTTGCTTCATGAATAATACTTGAAGAAGTCCTTGGACCCACACTTGATGGTGTAATGATCTTGCAACCCTTATTGTGGTCATGGAGCTCTTATATGATGATGATGACCTTGTATGGTCCTTAACATGCTATGGAACCCTTGGTATGATGAAGAAGCCTGTGGAACCCCTGATGAAGACCTTGATACCCTTTCAAAGTTCATGGATCCCGCTACTTGCACTTGACATGGTGTGGTCTTTGGTGACTTAATGAAGTCATGGAACCTTGTGAAGACCTTGATTCTTATTGCTTGCACTTGATGTGGTTAAGTCACCCACACACATATTGGCTTGATGATGGTTCATTTAGTGACACCCATGATGACACCTTGCACATGGAATGCCATTAAAATCCCGAGTGGCTTGATTCAACCCTATGAAGATGTGGAGGACACACTCCCATGGATTTTAAATGATGTGGTTTACTTTGAAGGATGTTAAAAGAAAAATAATAAAAATACACAAGGTTGACCATTGAGGTGGTAAGAAAAATAATACAAATACATAAGGATGACTATTGAGGTGGTAAGAAAATAATAAAAATACATAAGGTTGACCATTGAGGTGGTAATAAAAATAATAAAAATACATAAGGTTGACCATTGAGGTGGTAAGAAGTTTAAAGTCAAAAATAAAATTCAAATTAATAAAAATTCTTACCTTTGAAGGCAAGTCAGCCAACATGAAACATGACCAATTTAATGTGTATATAAACACATCAAAAAACACTCAATGATGGATGTAGAGAAGTGAATTTATGGATGTTGATTTGAGGTTTTTTCACTGTAGCAGAGGAGCAGTTCATTTTTACAGAGAAAGTTTTGGGCATCTTCACTAAAATTGGCACAACTTTCTCATACTGAATCAGAATTACAAAATTATTAGCTCGTTAGAAAGCTTGTTTCGAGGGATATGTGATGACATGATCTAGATTTTATTTTGGTTTGTCTACTATTTCTTCATATTTGGGTTTCTTTTGTGATGGCACATGTCTCTCATGGATAGAGTTCATCTTTGATATTAGTATGTGAGCCTCTATATTGGTATATATATTTGAAGTCATCATGGAGGCTATGATGATGATATTGCACACCTGTATGCTATGATATGATACACTTTATGATGATAATGCATGTGATAATGATGTACACTCTATGATGTTGATGCACTCCTATACAATATGATGTACATGCATACTATATTATGATGATGCTCTCCTATGAACTATGATGTATAATTGATGTTGATGATGCATACACGGTGCACACTAAGATGATGATGATTCATATTTGATGATGAGGATGCATACCCTATGACGATGATGCATACCTATGATGATGATGCAAGACGGTGCATGCCTTATGTTCAGTGAAAGTAGAGAAGAATTACTTGTTTAGTAATTGTGTATGATGAGGTGTACAATGATGTACATGAGCAGTGTATGGAAGTGGAATGACTTATCAGTATATATTGATGACTCAACAGATGACCAGCAACAGAGATGAGCAGCAATGATGGGCAATAGTGATGAGCAATAGAGATGAGCAGTAATGATGAGGAGGAGTGATGAGCAACATATATGAGTAGTAGTGATCATATGAAGTGATGAGAAGGAGAGATGAGTAGCTATGATGAGGAGCAATGTTGAGTAGCAATGATGAGCATAGATTGATGTGCAGAGTAGAGGTTGCTTGTGTAGCAGAGCCATATGATTTCTTGCAAGAAGAATATTTCACTTGAGGATTGGACTCCTCAAAGCATTATTAGTTGGAGCTAAGAAAACCAAACTAGGTCATGTTATTAGAGTCAACACTCTTTTCATCAGTTGGTGTTGATTGTAATCGAGAATATTGTTGTATTCCATGTATAATAAATAAAGATCAAAATTCCATATATTCTTGTATCTCTTTTGATGTGATGTTGTGCTTATGACTTATGATGAATTTGATTATTCAATTGATGACATAATGATTGATATGCTCCGATTGATTAAAAGAAGGTAAAAGTTTATAATTGCTCTCACACTGATTCACCCCCTTCTTAGTGTGGCCATTGTGTCCAACATCAGACGCAACACAACCAATATGGTTTGGTTGCTTAAACCTCCACTACTAATAAAGGGATAAGACTCCACTCAAGTCAATGAATCCCTACACTTACCTCAACCACCGACTCATGGGATTCCCAAAGTCCCTAAGTTTCCTTTGCGTCACAATGCAAATAATCCCAATGCTTGGGTCACCCCTAACTATAACATTGTAGATTACTTGGAACAATCTCCCATTTCTGTGTCTACATTGAAATTTATTTGTAACTTTCCTACGCAGCGCAAAGCCTTACTGTAATATTTAGGTGCAATTGACCCTCTGAGTTCCATTTGATGACATTCGATTTGGATAAGGTGGACCCGTAAATTCCATTTCCAGTAACCTTTCAAGTCCCAATTACCATTCCAAACTTGGTAATTCATTGGTGCACTATCTGTAGGAGTGCTCTGATACCATATAGAAATAACAACTCTAATGCTAAGAGGAATCACAGGAAATATATCTTGTTACTAAGACAATTCTCACAAGCATACATAAGAAAAATAGAGAGAAGAATAGAGATTGAATCACATGAATGAATAGATGAATATTGGAGCGTATCCTTCCATTGAATAATGATGAATAATAGTGTACATAAATAGTACATCCCTCATAGGTAAATTTGAGTTGTATTGGAGACAACTCATTGTTAGGATTATTATTAATCCTCCCTTTGTCTCATTTGACCACATAAAGTCTATTTGATTAATTTCTCTATATTAGGAGGTCTCATCACTTCACCAATGCATGGGGGACATAACTAGTGGATATATGCCACTTACTGCCGCTGTTTGCATGAATTTTGGAGCTCCAGTGATCAATCTCTATTTTCTAGGAACCCACTCGGAGTGCCACCAATAGAGTTCAACATTTGACTCTAGTAGGCCCTTAGTTATCCTCAGTTGTGCTCCAATCCCCATCATTTAGATCACTTTCAGTGTCTCTAGCGCCAGTTTGCATGATTCAATGGAATATAGGCACTTTTGTTCACCTACCCCCTTTAGTTAACTGATTGTAACTGGTTATTAACTATTTTAGTGATCTTCAATTGCACTAGTTATCCATAATGATGATTTTCCCACTCCTAGTTAGCTCTAGAGTCAGTCTAGGTTGGTAGATTCAACTACTTGTGTAGGTATTCAAATTATTCATTGATGTTGTATTATATATTCACCCATAATGTGAATAATCATTAATGGAATATTTCTCATATTGTTCTTCAATTATCCTTATCTTATTTCTCTTGTGCAATGTATGTGAAGACCATTTTTGTCCCAAAATATTCCTATTAGAATCTAATATGGTATCAAATCTTGGTCAGGATATTCGAATTTCCCTCAGATATTTCCATTAATACACTAGAAGCAACTGAATTTCCACATAAATCCTACAATCTTTCCCTTGATAACTCTAGATTATGTCTAGAGAAGTCTCTGCAGGTGTGAAAGACTCTGAAAATGTGCTCATTGTCAAAACAGAGGTTAATTCATCTTACAAAATTTTATTTCTAGTTTTGTGCAGGTACTCAGTTCTCTCACCAGAAGCGTAGCAACAGATCATGTATATATCTAATATAGTAACCTTGACTTCCTTCAATTATCATGAATGGAAATCCAATATTGAGATACTATTGCACGTTAAAGGTCTCTACAGGGTTACTATGGCCATGGAAATCGATCCATATGCAGTTGTTGAGAAATCAAGGTGGCATAATAGGAAGGATGAAGCTTATGGCTTGCTCTCTCTCTCTCTCTCTCTCTCTCTCTCTCTCCCTCTCTCTCTCTCTCTCTCTCTCTTCAGAACTTATTTTCCATCTTGAGGGCTTGACAAGCCCTAATGAATTGTGGATCAAACTTGAATCCCTCGTCGAAAAGCAAGATGATATTAAATGATATCAATTGGAGAATGAGTTGATCTCATTGAGACCAAGCGAATTCAAAACCATTGAGGAATTCATTACCAAGTTTAAGTCACTAGTGATTTTACTCAAGCAGTGTGGGATTGAGAATAAATAAGAGTAGTTAATCCTCTCCATTCTATCAAAGCTGGGTCTGAAATACTCAGTTTTTGTGTCAACATTCTATGCTACTAAGCTTGTAGTTCAACATTGGAGGATGCCATCCCTGGATGCATTCATAGACTCTCTCACTCAAGAGAAAGTCAAATTGATTCAAATGGGGACTCTCAAAACCTCAAAGGATCATGCGCTTTATTCCCTTGGAAGAAATAATATCAAGTCCAAAGGAAAGCTAAAAATGAAGGAGAAAAATCCAAATTCAGACTCTGAAGATGAAGGTTCTCACGCTACCGATGAAGGCTCAAATTCCAAGAAAAATGGAAAATAGAAAGGAAGATCAAAGTGTACCTATTGAAAAAAACCTTCTCACAATGAGAATTCTTGCTTTAAGAATAAACTAGACATCATGAGTCAGTTTCTTGAAAGAAACAACATTGATGTTCCATATTTTGCAAGAAGGGTAAATTATGTTGATCCCCAGGGGCACTATAACACTATGCAATTCAAAGGTAGTGACTATCATGATTTGGTTGATAGAATAAAGTATATTTTAGATTTATCTTATTTTGATACTCATTTTGATATATCATAATCATAAATATATTTTCCTCCCCTTGAAAAAATACCTATTAGTCTCCCAGAGCCATCTCCTCTCAATACTAGTTTCTGACTTGTATTCATGCAAATCATTCGAACTCCATTAAAATTATTATTTATCTTATTTAGAAGATGATTTTTAGGATGATATGCAGGTTATGACACCTATGTCCCATCCATTTAATACTCAGAAGACCCTACAACTCCCAAATTCCTGAGTTAGTAAACTAGACAATTTCATGGTTTCATATACTGTATCATTGGTGAAAGTTGTCATCATGTCTTTATTTTCTATAATTGGTTGGTTTTCCTTATCATTGGATTTATGCGGGCTTCTGTTAAAAACATTTGGGTCTGATATAACCTTTATTAGGTCGAATTTTATATTCTTATGCTCACCATATTTTCCCCATTTTCAATAGTAAACTAGTTGCACATAGTTTTCCTACTGTGACTCAATCGAATTTTGGAACCACTATAACTTGGTTTCTTTCTGCTCCATATGAATTAATTTATGATATATCATAGCCTCATAATATCTATTGCATAATCATGAAGGTTTCACATCAGTTTGGAAAGAAGGTTCATGATTGGGTTCACCATTATGCAACTGCACTAGAAATTGTGCTTGTAGATTTCATTGATGTTGTTTGGTTAGGAGATGATTGCACAGATCTCCTTTTCATCTTTGATTTTATGTTAATATATGATATTTTATGTTGTAACATCAACAAGCATTCATATAATTCTCCTTCATCACCAGAAGATGAGCTTCAAGGGGCTTCTCCTCATGCTTTTTGTCTACACATCATTGAAAAACAGATACATGATCAAGGAATCTACAACAACTCTACAACGTTTTTCACCAAGGAGCAGTACACCCAGATTATTCAAGTGAAGAAATAGATAGAGTGAATATATTCATTTAAATTCTGTTCCATGTCCATTTTTGAGGAAGGATTTTCCCCTTGTGGTTTTTCCTTTTCCCTCATTTTTTCATGGACAAATAAATTTTTCATTTAGATTGTAATGGGTGACCTTTGTTCTTAGTTACCAGGGCCTAGGTATTCCAAAGTTAGGATTAAATGGGGGGGGNATCACTTCACCGGTGCATGGGGAACATAACTAGTGGATATATGCCACTTAATGCACTTTTATGCATGCATTTTCAAGCTCCAGGGATCAATCCATATTTTATAGGAACCCACTTGGAGTGCCACTAGCATTGTCCAACAATTGATTCCAGGAGGTCTCTAGTTATCCTTAGTTGTGCTCCGATCCCCATCAGTTAGATCCCTTCCAGTGTCTCTATCGCCAGTTTGCATGATTCAAGGGGATACATGCACCTTTGTTCACCTAGCCCCCTCAGTGAATTGATTTTAAATGATTGTAACTAGTTATTAACTATTTTAGTGATATGGAGTTGCACTAGTTAGCTACAATGATGATTTTCCTATCCTAATTAGCTCTAGAGTTAGTCTAGGTTGGTAGATTCAACTACCTATGTAGGTATTCAAATTATTCATTGATTTTGTATTATATATTCACCCATAATGTGAGTACTCATTAATGGAATATTTCTCATATTGTTCTTCAATTATTCTTCTCTTATTTCATAATCTAATACTCATCTAGCTAAAAAAAAAAGACTTACTAAATATGATAAACCCCCATAGGTGGCTAAAGCACTTTCCTAATTAGTTAAGGACCTCACAAACTAGATAAATCATGAGTGAGTTTTCAAGTATGATGGAAAAACATTCTAATCATGGAATATGCAAAAAAAATCATGGAGGATGGGTTGGAAACAAAAGATAGCAGCTTCGTAGTTGACTAGTTTTACCTTATCCACTGAAAAGATGGAACAAAGTAGTAAAAGACAGAATCTACATGAAAGATTCTGGCAGTCAATAAAGTGGGTAGGATCAAACTAGAATCACGATTAAAAATATCCCGGGGTATATATGGCAAGTGTTGACCATGTGGTGCAAGTGGATGCCAACTATCTAGGCTAGTGGGTAGGAATTTAATCAAAATTGATTAAATATTCAAATCCTAAGTATTGAAGTGGGTTTATTATATTCCCACAACCCACTTTAAGTCTGAATTTATGATGATATATAGATGCATATGGATGCATATAGGTGTATATAGGTCCCAACAACAAGGCTACGGTTACCCTTTACAATTATTCATGTCCAGAAACGTGAGGAAAGAGGAAAAACCACATGGGGAAAATCCTCCCTCAAGAAAGGACAAGGCACACAATTTGAATAACATGTATTCAATAGGTATTTATATTCACTTGAATGAGCTCAATGAACTACTTCCAGTGAATTAATTTGATGAAGAAATCATGAAATCCATGATCGTGCACTAGAGTGTAGAATTTGCAAGAAAGAAGAGGAGAGACTCCTTGTATCTCATCACCTGATGAAGCAGGAGGATTATATGAATGATTATTGTTGATAAAAAACTATTATCTACAAAAAAAATCTGAAATGGAAATATATATGTGCATACTCCTTCCCAAAGATTACAAAAATTAAGACAATTTGTTACATAATTAGTTCCTTGTATAGCTACAAAATTGTGATGTGAATCACATATCATTCTTCCAATATGATGTAGCACCTTACCAGATATGATATGAGGCTGAAAAAACTCTGATATATCAGAAAAATTAGCATATTTAATATCAAATACCAAGTCTTCAGTGACTCCATGAGGATATAGGGCCATACTAGGAAAATGATGAGCAACTAGGGAAAATTGATGAGTGTAAAAATATGAATGTTGAATGGAATTGAGATCTGAACCATAAGTGTTTAGAATAGATAAAAACATGTGTAATATCATTCCAATGATGACTAAGGTCATGATAACCAACCAGTGAAAGATAAGCAAGACTTCAAACCATGTAATATAAGTAACACTGCATAAGAGACAAATGAGGAATCGACTAGTGAACTTGTGATTTTTATAATCATAGGATTATTCAAAGGTATGGTAGCTGGTATGTATGGTGGTAGGAATGGTATCATGACATGTATATAATCCTAAAAACATTCTTCTAAATTAGATTTATAATCATGTGAAGAAGAGCTGCTTAAAGACAAGTCAGGATCTAGTGGAAAATCACAATTAGTGAGAGGTGAATCTAGGAGACTGATAGGTGGATTATTAAAGAAAGGATATGATATTTATGATTCTGATACATCAGAAAATAATTTTATAGTAGATATGTGAGGAAAGGATTTAACTATGGCACTCAAGGAATATTTTATATCACCTTGGAACTGCGCACTATGACGGTGTTCTGAAGAATCAACGACCTTCTCTGGTTCATCTGGAACTTCAATTCTCTAGAAGATGAGACATGGTGTCCATATTCCTCTTGAAAAACTCATTCTCTAGATGAAATCCATTTCTGCAATAATAACACTTTGATGTTCTCCCTTTCTTCTTGACTTTCTTCATTGAATCTTCATCAGTAGGCTTTGAACTTTTATCTTCAATTTCTGACTTTGGCTTCTTCTCTTTCACAATTTTCTTTTCATTTGACTTGGAATTATTGCTTCATTGAACTATGAGAGCATGATCCTTGCCCTTGGAATATCTAGGAGCACCCATATGTATCAATTTATCTTTCTCCTTTGTTAGTGAATCAAAGAAAGTACACAAAGAAGGAATTTTCCAATTAGAAACAACAATCCTAGTAGCATGAAAAGTAGACACAAAATTGAGTATTCAGGACCCAATTTTGATAGAATGGAAAGGATTAATTTATCATCTTTATTCTCAATCCCACAATGATTTAGAATTAGAAAAAGTGACTTTAATTTGGTGAAGAACCCCTCAATAGAATCGAAACTGCTTGGACTCATTGAGAATAACTCATTCTCCAACTGATGCGCTCTTAACTCATCTTGAACTCCAAAGAGAGACTCAAGTTTGTTCCATACTTGGTTTGGAGTGGTCAAACCATCTAAATGAAAGAGTATATCAGAGTAAATAGAGAGGCACATAAATCCATAGGCTTCATACCACCTATTATGCCACTTAGCTTTCTCAACAACATAATTTGGTCCATTCTCCAATGCCATAGAAACTATATAGAGTCCCTTGCTGCACAACAGAATGGCAATTTTGGCTTTCCATTCATGATAGTTGAAGGAAGTCAGGATCATAGCTAAAGAAGAATCCATACTGAGATGTTGATGTTCTCAAGGAAAACTCTCTACAACCTGCACAAATAAAACTCAGAGAAAATCTTGTAAGTTTAGATCAAGCTCTTCTTTAGAGAGGGATATGAGACTGGATGCGCTCTGATATAGAGAACATATAGCTCCTCAACTCTGTTGAACTTGAAAAAACTTGCGCTACGATACCATGTAGGCATTGTATGATACCATATACAAACAGAAGCTCTAATGCTAAGAGGAATCACAGGAAGTAGATCTTGCTACTAAGATAATTCTCACAAGCACACACAGGAAAAATAGAGAGAAGAATAGAGACTAAATCACGTGAATGAAGAGATGAATATTGGAGTGTATCCTTCCGTTTAATATTGATGAATAATAGTGTACATAAATAGTACATCCCTCATTGGTAAAATCAAGTTTTATTGGAGACAACTCATCAAGATAAGAAAGATAGACTTACTAAATATGATAAACCCCCATAGGTGGCTAAAGTACTTTCCTAATAAGTCAAAGAACTCAAATTACCTAAAGAATGAGTGATTTTTCAAGTATTATGGAAAAACATGCTAATCCCAGAATATGGAGAGAAAATCATAGAGGATGGGTTGGAAACAAAAGATAACAGTTTCCTAGTTGACTAGATTTACCTTATCCATTGAAAAGATGGAATAAAGCAATAAAAGACAAAATCCACAGGAAAGCACAGTTACTAAATTTTCTAGTCAATAAAGTGGGAAGGATCAAACTAGAATCATGATTAAAATTCTCCTGGGGTATATATGGCAAGTGTTGACCATGTGGTGCAAGTGGATGCTGACTATCTAGGCTAGTGGAAAGGAAATTAATCAAAATTGATTAAATATTTTATCCTAAGTATTGAAGTGGGTTTATTATATTCCCACACTGTCGATGAAGGAGCCTACACCTACATCATGTTATATAATGTTTGGTAGAATATTGGATCCCCCCAACTTGTGTCATCCCTCATGATGTTGTGTGCTTACGATGGCTGGGCTACGAAAATTTAGGGTCTTCTTTAGAATGTTTATATAGATTTAGTTGGAAAAATTATTCTAATCAACATTGAGGTTTTCAATGCTTAGTTAGATTACAACCTCCTCCTTGGGCATAACTACATGTACGCTATGAAAGCAATCACCTCATATGTATTCAGGGTTATCATGTCCCCCCATGAAGGGAATATTGTAAATATGGACTAGTTGACCTATTTAAACCCTAAGGGGTCGAATTTCCCAGAGAAAGTATCAACCATGAATGACAACAGTCTTGGGAGTCACATCCATCCCATCCTTCATGAGTGTTGGGCCGTGCATCTTCCGTGATTCCCCAATGATTAGAACCTTTCAAGCTCTCCCTCCTCCACCCCCAATGGTGGAAATATCAGAGTTTTGCACCATATCCTCAGGTAATTATATGGCCCAACCTCGACCAAAACCTAACCCCTCTCTTATCCAGTAACCTGGGAACCAATGGGGATCCACGCTGATTCAAAAAATCCTATTTTTATTTCCACCTTCTATAATTGTGAGAACACTTGTAACAACAACACTCAAATTCCGAGGACTAACTTTAGGCCTCCCCATTTAGTACCTTACTCCTCCGAATCCACCTCCTACACCATAGGATGTCTTGACACCTATCCATCCAATCGATATTGCCACTATTCCCCCTCCTAGAGTCCCTAAGGAAACACCATCCACCACCCCATATCTCCCTAAGAAGAAGGATGGGGGTAAAGTGATGAATGCAAAAATTCCATCAAACCCAAAGAAATCTGTGAACCCTCCCCCTAATTCCACAACTCGAGCATCTTTTCCTTGTGCTTTGTGCGATGTTTCAGGTCATGCTACCTAAAATTGTCTAGAATTTATCATCTCGTGCACTCATCTATAGACGTTAGATGATTAACCTAGAGATACCATTCTAGATATCCATCTTCTTGACACTCCCAAAATGTGCAAGTCATTGTGGACCAATCAGCCTTTGTCCACCATGTGGCTTGCATCGTCATTATTCACACCATTTCCTAGATATACGTGAGTATCGATTTGTGTTGGATCACTTGTGACGATATTATGTAGAGTCTCAAGTCAGCACTAAAGAAGAAATTAACTCTCTATATCCTTCTTTGAGCGAAACAAACATCGTTTGTTTCATCTCATGCTCTGATCAACCTTACTCACCATCCCATACCACTACGGTTGTGTTGACAGTCATGAATCCCTATGATCTGTTTATTTGACCCATCCAAATCAAGCAAAAAATTGCATGCCATCACATCATGGGGGTAGACCCCTAAACCTACCTCATCCTCATTGTCTCCCACGTCGCTAGTCAATATGATGACACTCAGGGAATTACCCCTATAGGGTAATCCCCACCATGATCTCATCAAGTTACAGTGCCACCATGGCAATTCTCCTCATGGTACACCCCCCTTCTAGTAGCTGATCGATTCCATTTTGGTGCCTCTCCAGGAGAACATACACACTCTATTGACAGCTAAGGTTGGGGGTACTGATCGATTATCTTGACGTTTGTATAGGGGGAATGCTCAATCATTTTGACCTTTCCCCGTCACATATATCTTAGTATTTCAATGAGACCATAGCTTAATTCAACACTTATGTGATCCATAATAACAAATTCCATGTCCACAACATGGGGATAGTCCATTAACCCTGGTTACTCACATATGTGATATCATCCACTTTTTGAGATCACACTTCACTTGTATACTAGATTTGATTTCTAGACGTACTTTTACACTTGGGCATCATTTCCATTCATGATGGTTGAAGGAATTCAGGATCATAGCTAAAGAAGAATCCATACTAAGATGTTGATGTTCTCAAGGAAAACTCTCTACAACCTACACAAATAAAACTAGGAGAAAATCTTGTAAGTTTAGATCAAGCTCTTCTTCAGAGAGGGATATGAGACTAGATGCGGTCTGATAGAGAGAACATATAGCTCCTCAACTCTATTGAACTTGAAAAACCTTGCACTATGATACCATGTAGGAGTTCTCTGATACCATATACAAATAGAAGCTCTAATTCTAATAGGAATCACATGAAATAGATCTTGCTACTAAGATAATTATCACAAGCACACATAAGAAAAATAGAGGGAAGAATAGAGACTGAATCACGTGAATCAAGAGATGAATATTGGAGTGTATCCTTCTGTTGAATAATGATGAATAATAGTGTACATAAATAGTACATCCCTCATTGGTAAAATTGAGTTTTATTGGAGACAAATCATCAATATCAGAAAGATAGGCTTACTAAATATGATAAACCCCCATAGGTGGCTAAATCACTTTCCTAATAAGTCAAGGAAATCAAATTAGCTAAAGAATGAGTGATTTTTCAAGTATGATGGAAAAACATGCTAATCCCAGAATATGGAGAGAAAATCATGGAGGATGGGTTGGAAACAAAAGATAACAGTTTCCTAGTTGACTAGCTTTACCTTATCCATTGAAAATATGAAATAAAGCAGTAAAAGACAAGATCCATAGGAAAGCGCAGTTACTAATTTTTCCAGTCAATAAAGTGGGAAGGATAAAACTACAATCATGATTAAAATGCTCCCAGGGTATATATGGCAAGTGTTGACCATGCGGTGCAAGTGGATGTCGACTATCTAGGATAGTGGGCAAGAAATTAATCAAAATTGATTAAATATTTGATCCTAAGTATTCAGGTGGGTTTATTATATTCCCACATTGTTGATGAAGGAGCCTACACCTACATCATGTTAAATCATGTTTGGTATAATATTGGATCCCCCCAACTTGTGTCATCCCTCATGATATTGTGTGCTTACGATGGTTGGGCTGTAAAAAGTTAGGGTCTTCTTTAGAATGTTTCTATAGATTTAGTTGGAAAAATTATTCTAATCGAAATCAGGGTTATCAATGCTTAGTTATATTACAACCTCCTCCTTGGGAATAACTACATGTACGCTATGAAAGCAGACACCTCATATGTATTCAGGCTTATGATGTCCTGCCGTGAAGGGAATATTGTAAATATGGACTAATTGACCTATTGAAACCCTAAGTGGTCATATTTCCTGGAGAAAGTATCAAACATGAATGACAACATTCTTGGAATCACATCCATCCCATCCTTCATGAGTGTTGGGTCGTGCATCTTCCGTGATTCCCCCATGATTAGAACCTTTCAGGGTCTACCTCCTCCACCCCCAAATGTGGAAATATTAGAGTTGTGCACCATATCCTCTGGTAAATCTATGGCCCAACCTCAACCACATCCTACCCCCTCTCTTATCAAGTTACTTGGGAACCAATGGGGATCCATGCAGATTCAACAAATCCTATTTTTATTTCCACCTTCTATAATTGTGAGAGCAATTGTAACAAAAACACTCAAATTTCGAGGAATAACATTAGGCCTCCCCATTTAGTACCTTACTCCTCCAAATCCACCTCCTACACCATAGATTGTCTTAACACCTGTCCAACCAATCGATATTTCCACTATTCCCCCTCCTAGAGTCCCTAAGGAAACACCATCCACCACCCCATATCTCCCTAAGAAGAAGGATGTGGGTTAAGTGATGAATGCAAAAATGCCATCAAACTTGAACAAATATGTGCTTCCTGCCGTTAATTCCACAAATCGAGCATCTTTACCTTGTGCTTTGTGTGATGTTTTGGGTCATGTTACCCAAAAATGTCTGGAATTTGTCATCTCGTGCACTCATCTATAGACGTTAGATGATGAACCCAAGGATAACATTCTAGAGATTCATATTCTTGACACTCCCAAAACATGCAATTCATTGTGTACCAATCATCCTTTGTGCACCATGTGGCATGCATCGTCATTATTCACACCATTGCCTAGATCTACAAAAGTATCTATTTGTACTGGATCGCTTGTGATGATAGTATGTAGAGTCTCAATTCATACTTAAAGAAGAAATTAACTCTATATATCCTTCTTCAAGCGATACAAACATCGTTTGTTTCATCTCATCCTCTGATCAACCTTAATCATCATCCCATACCACTACGGTTGTGTTGATAGTCACGAGTCCCTATGATATGTTTATTCGACCCATCCAAATCAAGCAAAAAATATCATGGTCACATCATGGGGGCAGACCCCTAAACCTACCTCATCTTCATTGTCTCCCCCGTCTCTATTCAAGTTGACGATACTCAGGGAATTACCCCTATAGAGGAATCCCCACCATCATCTCACCAGGTTAGTGTGCCACCATCGAAATTCTCCTCATGGTACACCCCCCTTCTAGTAGCTGATTGATTCCATTTCGGTGCCTCTCCAAGAGAACATCCACACTCTGTTGACACCTGAGGTAGGGTGTACTGATCGATTATCTTGACGTTTGTATAGGGGGAATGCTCAATCATTTCGTCTTTTCCCCGTCACATATATCTTAGTATTTCAATGAGACCATAGCTCAAGCCAAAACTTATGTGATCCATAACAACAATGCCATGCCCACAACATGGGGACATGCCACTAACCCTGCTTACTCACATATGTGATATCATCCACTTTTTGAGGTCGCACATCACTTGTATACTATATTTTATTTCCAGATGTACTTTTACACTTGGGTATCGTTTCCATGTGTATAGGTCTAGGTCACAATGCGATTCATTAATTTTAGTCGATGGCTATCCCCTGCATGTATAAAAATTTAAACTAGCATATAGCTGGTCCCTTCTACAGAATATCTTGTGCATTAACCTATTCATGCCCTTTTTTGCATGTAGGACACCCTCTATTAAGGTGAGTGGGACATCCTATAAACACTTGCATTCTTCCTTAATCTACAGTATAACCTACCTCACATGGGTGCCACTTTAGTACCCCTTTCCATCTAACACCCATGTGGTCGATTTCCTGTAGGATTGGGAGTCTATATAGTCTGTGATTTTGTACAAAGATGCTTGTTGATTTGTCATCATCACCCATTGGCCTGCCCCACGAACTTTGATACTTATGATCATTAAGGAATTATGATGTTTCATATTGCACATCCATGAGGCCACCTCTCCCTCCATATTGCAAAAGGTACATTATTTCTCTGCCATGCATTATCCCACAAGGAGATTACTATTAGTGTCCTACCCCACCATCAAAATTTCATCTACTATCACCTAGTCATTTGAATCATCTGATCATTTCACTAGACCCTTATCTTCTTTCCTTTCATCTTGTCTCGATGAAGTGGACATTCACCTTGGAAAATATTATACAATGGTGTTTTTAAACACCCCCTTTTTCCATATTTTCACACATTTGGGAACCTACAATTGTGAATTACTACTCCATGATTCCTCTTCGACGCTCACTCATCGAAGAAACCATTTAACAAATACTTCTCCTCAATACTCCTATAGATCACGTATAGTATCTTTGTATGAAAAAATCATTGGTTTCCTTTGTTCATAGTATTATGTGATGAGTCACCCTTGGAGTCACACTGCCATCATAATCCCTCTAAGTAAAAACTTCAATACCCCACCTTTCTCCATCATTGAGTCCCTCCCATTGTAATTGTGTTCCTTAGTACCCCAAGTTGTGTCCCTTCCTTATTATCATAAAGAATTCCACACATGATTCTAGGTCATCCATGCCTTCATACTTTGAACAAATGAATTTTGAGTCCATTACTCAGCAACTCTTATGTCCCCAAACAATGTCTCAATTACATATCTAATCCCATTCATCTCTTGGTTTTATCCCTTGTGCTTATGTTAAGGAAACACCATTTCTTTTTCGGTTGCAGGTCTTCCTTTGTCGACATCAACACATCTATTCCATAGGATAGACCCAAAGGTACCAAGTACCTTGGACTCATAACCATCATTGACGAGTCCCTTTGAGTAACTAAGGGTAGACCTCAGTTCCCCTTCTATTTGTTGTTTCTCATGTGCTTGATGTCAACTTAATAATTTGCACATATGAGATTCGTATAGGTTGATAATTCTATCATTATTTGGTTGAAGACCCTGCATATCCATGAACTCTTGTCCCTTGGTAATTCTATGTGGAAACTATTTAGCCATATGTTTCCATAGATATCTGGGATGCATTGGTGACGGTGTTATGGAAGCCCTCTAGTTCTCTTCTTCCTTTTGTATCTAGTTCCAGATGCAGTTCTCCAGATTTGTTAGATACAGACTCTTATATGTGTGAATCACTACAGATGTTGGATCCCTTCAGATCCAATAGAGCATCAATTATTGTGATCTAACATTCCTCGAGAATTCAATTATTACAATATTAGTTCTTTAGATCAACCATGGTTGGACCATGATTACATGCATAGTTTTGTGAGTCCCTCCTAGAGACTTGTGATGTACACAACAATCATAATCCTTGTATTGATAAGGCCCCCTTTGGGCCTAGATCCACTTTTTTTTGAGATATTGATACAAGCATGGGAATGCCCACCTCATCTATATATCTGAGATTATATGCACCTCATCCATGTTGATTATTGTATTTTTTAGGTAATATCCCCTATAATCCTATGGGAAGGAGATTTTCCTTTGATGTAGTCTCCATATTCTATGCCACCATGATAATTACTATTTTGAAAAGATAACCTTATGATGTATGTTGGACATACAATGAGCTCTTGACCTCACACATCAGGGGTTAATATGTTAATACCTAAAATTTGTCCATTGGGCATGTCATAAACCCAATTTCAGGCATACATTATCATTCCATCTCATTTCAACTTCAATTAATCCATATGACATTGACAAGACATTGCAAAAGCCAAAAATAAAAGTCAAACACTAAAAGGGGCTATTCTACAATTATATCGTTCATATTCCTAGGAAATGAGCAACCCAGGTCACACCAAATCCTTTGAAAAAAGCAACCCAATTTGTACCAAACCATTCAAAAAGAGTAACCCAAGTTGCCCAAAAAAAAAGTGTGATTGCACCCCCAACATAACTTTTTGTTGTTTCCTACTTTTCCTCGTCAAAAAGTGGAAACCCAAGAATGAAATCTAACTTGGCACAAATAATGGAGAGGGTTGTGGACATAAAAAACTGTCTTTATCCTTATCCCAAAATCCATTCATTGAGCCTATAAATGAACCCTCAAGGTCCCCCATCCAACAGATTTCTCTATCCACTCGTTCAAGCCGTCATTCTACCCAAATTTCCTTGAGAAATGAGTCAACCTTCTTTGTTCCCATCTCATCTTGTTGGTTATCACTATCATGACATGTGGATGGAGGACCACGAATAGGAAACCAAACATACCCTCCCTCAGATAGTTGTAGTGGCCCCTTCCACTGCTTCTTACAAGGTGACTATTACTCATGTACTATTTCATTTAATATAAAAATTAACACATTCTTTATTCCTTATTTGATGTTGTTTGTGTATGTACTGTTTAATGAATAATGTGCAAAAATATTAGTTTAGATTTGCTTTGATGTTATTTAGTTTATTTCTTCCTGCATGTTATCTAGTTTTGCTTTCATGTTTTATTCTCTTTCACTTTTCCTTTTGAAACTCTACTAAGTTCTGCACAACCCTTAGTAGGTGTCTTTCGACACGGGTGTTTGTGGAAACACACACTATAGTGATTTTTCACTATTTATCCTCCTGACTCTCTCTTAAACATGGGCTTTATATTCCAACAATTTTGCGACCCAAGTAACTCCTTTCTCATTCTTTTTGGATGGATCCTCTCCTCAACATGAATTTGGGCATCTCAATTGGAAGCTTATAGATTCTTAAACTTAAGTGATGGCTTGATAATTGGTAGTTGCTCTTCGTCTTTGCAACGGATTCGCTCTTCATCGATGAACTCTTCATGTGATCGGTGAGGGGGGGTTTGATCCTTGCTATGATTGTTTCTACAATCACACTTCATTTATTAATACACTTGAACTTATAAGAAATAAATTTAACGAATTTTCTAGATCTAACTACCAATAACCATTTTCAGTACTCTACAAGAGTAACTTTAAATATATGGGAGTAATAACATAATTATAATAATACACACCATGAAACCAATCAATGGATATTATGAAGTCAACATAACATTATTGTTGGTGGATTTAACAATCCACTCCATGGATCCAATAATTGCTTAGTATGAAATGAACTTGTAAGTGTGAATCCAATCAATGCCTAGTAGTAAATTAGGGGTAGAGTGGCCTGTTAGCATATATCATATTCCCTTTTTTTGGAATAGAATCAAAGATGATGCTCGCAAGACACAGGTATCTTGAGAGAGGCCAGATATCCATTCCTACCTTTTTCTAGTTTTTACATCAATAATCACTTTTCATGTTTTAGTGAAACCATAAAACAATTGCAATTTGTCATATCAATGTGATTATAGTTCTTAATTTAGATCTTACAAAATATATTACAAAATAAGAGTTTCCATTCAAGTTAAATAATTTGGTGATGAATTCCTTCTAGCATGAACCTCAATGACGGTAAGTTGTCTATACCATTGATGCCAAATTTGAATTCAAATTCAGTTTGATAAGAAAAAAAATTGAGTGATTTTTTTTTTCAATTTAACAAATGTTTGCCAATACACCTTAAATCAACATAAGTATCAAACAACTAAATGTTTATAAAAAAGAAAATTAAGCTTGGTTCTAGGTATTGGTTGCTGTATCTCCAGGTTCATGCACATCGCATTAGTTTCAGATGGTTTAGGTGAAGTTAGTTACATATGCTCTATCTCCCATTCTGATTTAAATTGCTATTGTTGATCTAGATTAAGACGTTCTAGTTTCAAATGATCTGTATTCAAGTTCAGATGTTCTATCCCTAGATCCAAGTTAGTTTAAAGACTCCCCATCTAAGCCAGTACCCCCCTAGTTGGGAAACTTGAAAAACATGCATGGTATTCTGACTTGTGGTTTCAAATATGAGTGTATTATGATCTATTCACTAAATAACCACACAAACAATTTGAACTTTAAACTTGATTTAAGTAGACACACATGCTTGATTTAAGCATGCAACAATTTATAATTTTGGATAGCAAGAGAATTTGCACAAATTGATTGAATCAAATTAAACCATATAATTCCCTAAATGACTCAAATTTATGAATTTTTGTATTAATTGGCATGATTTGACTGAATCTGTTAGCTATGGTCTATACTACTTGTCTTTATTGTTGCAACAAAGTAGGTTCTATAAACTGGAAATTGTATATTTCTAGTTAAGAGTAATACAATAGGAAATGTGACATCTCTAGAATAAATATTGCTACGTTTCCATGAAATTTTGCATACAGTGTGAGGGTCACCTACCAAATTGGAACCCATAATCCCAATGGAGCCAAATTTTTATTCTTATCTCGACCTCCTATTCCTCCATTGTAGGAATTTTGACGTGGATGTTTCTTTTGGTTTTACATAGCCAATTGTGTTATTTGTTTACAAACAAAATTTTGGTGCAAGAGGCTGCTACCAAATTGGCCATCTTGTTAACATTTACAATCATCCTGAACAATGTAAAACTGGTTCTCATAGGTAAAATCTAGATCATAATCTCTTCTTCAATTTTCCAATTTGCATATGAATTTTTTTGGTAGGGACATGTTTTGAGATTTATAAACTTAGGTTTTTTATAAATGTATCATCTTAGGTTTTATATTTTGA
Organism: Pseudotsuga menziesii; assembly: GCA_001517045.1. Classification (NCBI taxonomy): domain Eukaryota; kingdom Viridiplantae; phylum Streptophyta; class Pinopsida; order Pinales; family Pinaceae; genus Pseudotsuga; species Pseudotsuga menziesii. Next base: position 152,512 of record LPNX010271113.1, read on the forward strand.
GATTTTTTTTTTGTTTTTTAATAAATCTGAACTTGTATTTCTATTCCTACTTAGGTGTGGTGGTCGAAATAGGAAAACAATATTTTGTTGCTTATGTAAACATTATATGCTACTATTTCATTGGTATTCCATTTAGATTGATATTATATTTTGTCTTTCATTCAAGTATAATGGTGAGTACAATTAATTATAAGAATAATTGTTTTACTAGTTTTTGTGACCCTTATTGTTATATCCACAAATGGCACTTTTCCGTTCGTGACGACATTTACATGTTTTGTCACATGACAACACTTCATGAAAGTTATTGTCAGTCACCCAAAAGACACTTTTGGATGGAAGGGACATATTGATACTTTTGTATCTCTGTTTCACCACTTTTCTAGACCATTAGAAAGGTAAGCAACTAAGGAACAACTTTTCAAACCAAACCAACTCCTAAAAACCCTTGGAAATACCTTGAAAAATTCCTTTTTTGAACCATACGTGAGTTGTCAATGTTAAACCTACATTTTTTACTTTGCATACGCAAGTTGTTAGTCTTTCACATGCGTATACCCTCATAAATGGTAAAAAAATATAAAATTATCGAATTTTGGGTGGTTTGGGTGGTTTTGGAACTGCCCAATCCTAGACCCTAACTCTTTATATTTCTATATAAGAGAGGGAGAGGGGACTTAGCCTATATTTTTAAACTACCCAAAAATTTAAACTCAAACATAGTGTCCTTTCTCTCAGGAAATCCAACTCATAAATAAGTCAGCCAGAAAGTTCCTCTCACACAGGAGTCAATCTTGAGGTCGTGCAATATTGATTTGTGGAGATACCCCTCCAATACTTAGTCGAGCATACACTAGAGCTTCTGCACGTCTGGAGGTTCACTTAGAACCTCCTTCTGGCCCCATGTGGTTCCTGGTACTATTTGAGTTTCGGTCTTATCTACCCTGCCCATGCGCATTAGTTGGACTGGCAACTGTCTCAACAAACCTTTGTGATTTTGGTAGCCTTAGCATCTTGACCTATAGGACTCTACATGGGTGATGATGGAAGGATATTTCCAATTTACCTAGGGAATACGTGGGAGGCCAAAACCACGTGCAACTATTTGGAAAAGCAGTTGGCGATTCAAACACTTGCCCCAAATAAATTGTATCGAGACCCCGAGTAACCATCCTTCTCCCTTCACTGGTCATTTATGGGCCCTCATCATCCCAGACTCTCTTTTGGAAGGTATCCTCGTGCATTAGAGGAAATTTCAACTCAAAATGGGCCTCCTAAGGAAAATTAATAAAATAATAGTTAAAATAATAAAATAATATGTTATCACTCCAGGATACTCCTCTAGGTTGTATCTCGAGGATGCTTGGTAACTTACAATGTTTTTAGGGTTTTCTGATATGGATCAAGTCAGGTGACCTATATAACCTTCCACTCTCAAGACATGCATGAAGCTCACTCACTTACAAGGCTTTTAGTTACAACTTGTTCAGTAGTTTAACAATAAGGTGCAGGGATGGAGAACTCATCAAGATGGTAGACTTACATACAAAACAGATGCATATAAATGGATAAATCCTGATAAGGATGGTACTTATAAATCAAATCACATTAACACACCAATAGGATGACAACTATTAGTTATTAATCAACTTAAAAATAACCTAAATACACATTCAGGCATAAGTACAGTAAAGACAGAGATAATGGCTGAACAAATCATAACAAAAGAGCTTATATTCCAGAATGAACAAGATGAGAAGCTGATAGTAGTATAGGATTATAAATCCCCGAAGTTGAACCCTTTTTATAAAAATGGTCTTAGGATTTATAGCCTTTTACAAAATATATAGATCCTAAAAACTTGGATCTGTTTTTTACAAATTAACAAAGTAACAGCTTTTTGCAAATTAGGGTTTGAAACCCTACCTAACTACTTGTTTAACTACAATGAAGATTTAGTTCACTGACTGAAAATTAAATAACTGAAGCAATGCTGGTGATCACTATTGTTGGTCCTCTGCCAGTTAGACCACTGATTTCTCTTTGATAGCTAGGGTTGGTATCCTTTGGCGTGGTTATATCATAGTGGATCTCACATAGACCTTTTCTGATGCGTCCCTCAGCGCCCTTTGTCTTCAGATCACGTCCATGAACCATCTGCAGTCGCCCAAAACTGGTTCTGTTTGCTAAAAAATTTCTTTCAAGCCTCTGTCTGCTTTCGGTGGTTAAGCGTCCAGTCTATCAGACCCTTTAGTTGTCGAAAGTGGTGCTTTCAGTGGCTAATGAACTGTTCCATTGTCTGCCTAAGCCATCGAAAGCCTTGTTTACCAAAATTATTAGGCTTTCATCAAAAATGTATTTTTAGACGTGTTGGCTCAGCTTTCCTCTTCTGCAGGCTTCGTGCTAGGGGTGTTAACAGCGCCTTGACTGGCTTCAGGAGGCTGGAGACTGATGGCTGCTTCAGCTAAGGTTGATAAGGCAAGGTGGCTACTAGGGTTTTCTTTTGCTTCCTTCAGCTGCAGCCTTTGGAGCCTCACCATTCTGTATAACCTGGTATTGTCCCTTTGGTATCTTTTATTCAGCCTTTTCAAGAAGATGTATCTTTCCATTTTCTCCAGGTAGGACTTGTGCAATAACTTGTTTCTCCTAGTCAATGTCTCATTATTTATCTTTAATTCTCTTTCCAAGACCTCCATTTCATAAACCTGCCTTAGTAAAAGATTGATCTTTTGACTTCTAGGCCTATTGGAGGAAGCCATTTTGGTTGGGTCCTCCTGCTCCTGTGGTGTGGGGGATGGCAATGCTTTAGACACTGGTACAATTTGCAGAGCTAGGGATGCATCCTCTTCTTGTTCTTCATTAGAATCTAAATAGGGTAGATTTAAGACATTTTCCTGGTGTGCTTCTGCCTCTTGACCTTTCTCACTGAAGTCCAAATTCCTTTTTTCCTTGGTCTTGGAAGAGGAGGGAGGTTGTTCTGTTGCTGGAGCTGGGGAAATGGCCCTCCTTCTTCTCCCACTCCTTGGTGTGCTAGATTTCTTGGCAGGAGACTTCCCTTTCTCCTCTGGCTGAAGGCATGTCTCAAAGCCATTCCAAAATAGAAAATAAGGCCAAGCCATATTTCTTCTCTTCAACAGATCCTGGACCAATAGCTCGATAAGACCATGGTGGGATAGCCTACCAACAATCTTGGATGGTTGGGATTTCACTTGATGTGCCATCTTCCCTAGACTCCTGTATAAATAAAAAGGTAGATTGAGAAGGTTTTTACCTGTGAAGTGGTTCATGAGCTTGAAATGGTAGATCATTGCTCTATTATATCTCCCTTCATAGGTTAAATAGAACACAATGGCCTTAAACAGCTGCTGCCAGTTCTCTTCCAGCCATGATGATGGCACACTCTTCTTCCATATTATTCCTCTATGCTCAGGCTAAGGTATGACCTGAATTCCACCTCTTTTGGTATGGTGTTCTTGAACCATTTCTCTCCTGTGGAAGGGAGTTCTGTCACCTCAGCGATTAGTGCTTCATCTATGAGAAACTCCTCTTTTCCTATGATTTCCTTTGAACCATCGAATGACAGGGCAAAAGCTTCAGCCACCTACTGATGGAAGCCTTGTATTTTTTCATAGAACTTGTAGCATCCCACCTCCCAGAACAGTCTGCAGACCTTTGGATGGGCCTCTAAATAACTGATATCACCTAGCTCCTGCCTGAGAGTTGGTCCACTCTTCTTCATCCTGATGGGTGTATCTCCTGGGTACCTACAAAACAGTTTTTAGAATTTTTATATAGTGTGCTTTAGTAGGCTGCTCTTTTAGAGCTAGTTTTTCTGATGGAAAAAATGCTAATTTTGACAATGAAATACGATGGAGTCCCATGGCACTGATTATGAGGGTTTTCTGTCATTTATGGAGGCTGAGGTCACAAAAATGATGACAACAACTTGGCCCTTGAGATCTCTTTTCCCACATAACCGTAACCTACTTCATCTAGAGCATTCGATGGCTATTTGATGATCCTTTGGATAGGTGGAGGAAAATTGAAGGTTTGCAGTCAGATCAGTCTTTTGTTATTTGCATAATCGACCCTTTTCACTCATTTTGCATGCAGTCATACAACACCATATCTTTTCGGTGGGTAATAATGCTCTCGAATGCTCTTTTATCTTACTGACGGGGTCAAATGTGACAATTCCTAACTGTTTCCTTATTTTTCCCTTTCAGTGGTTAAATTCCTCCGTGATTTTGTCAACTAGCCACTGAAAAGATGGCTTTTGGTGGCTAATGAAACATTGTCTTTCTTGCTTAAGCCACCGGAACCTTTACCTTGTCTCCATGGTGAAATTTTGCTTTCAGCAGATAACAACCCCATCAGAAAACCTTTTAATCTGTCGAAAACCTGTTCTTTCGGTGGTTAATAAAATGCCCTAGCTTTCGTCGAAACCGCTGAAAGGGGTTTTCACCCGATGTTTGTCTTCCAGCTTTCGGTGTTTAGCATATGTGTTGCACCCTTCTCTAATCTGCCAAAAGCGACCTTTTTCAGTGGCTAATGAGATTTTCTAAGCCTCACCTAAGCCACCAAATATACTTTTCCCGACGCTGCTTGCCACTCGCTTTCGGTGGTTAAAACCTCTTTTTATCTCTCTCTCTAGTCTGCTAAAAGCACCCCTTCTCGGTGGCTAATGAGTTTTCTATAGTCTCGCCTAAGGCACCGAAAGTGTTACTTTGACTATGCTTGCTTAGACCGCTTTCGGTGGTCCGCCTTTGGCCTGCGTTCAACTGTTTAGCCACCGAAACATAACTTTTTGGTGGCTAATGAGCTATGATAGTCCTCACCTAAGCCACCGAAAGCTATAACTTGTAGAATTTTCATCCAAATAAAAAACAGAGGCTTTCAAATTGTCAGTGATACTCATATCTTTCATTAAACAAGGAGATTCTTCCTAATTTCAAAATAAATTTATTCTAGGAGATAACATCTGGCTCCTACTTGGGGATGGGACCCTCCCAGTGAGGTCCTAAGAATCTCGGACCAAAATTCCTTTCCCTGTAAGAAACTAAATAAATTAACACTAGCATCTACTATTCCATTGGGCATGGAGTTTATTCTATAAGCAAAAACAACCTACTATCTACTAATTTACAATAATAAGGCCTCAGAGCCTCAAATAAAGTAGAGTTTCAAAAACCGCCCATTCACTGGGCCATCAAATACCTCTTCCCCTTCCAGATTCTGCAATTTGAAGGTGTTATTCTTATGTACCTAGGCTATTACAAAAGGGCCAATCCATAGGGAGTCAAAGTTTCCATGTTTTCCCTTGTCCTGTCTGACAACATCGCACTTGAGGACCCAGTCTCCAACCTGGAAGTTGTCTACTTTTGCTCTTTTGTCAAACATGCCCTTTATCCTCTGTTGATGGGCTTCTAATTTTCCTATAACTTGCTCCCTAATTTGCTGTAACTCCACCAAGTCCATCATCCTTCTCACCATATCATTTGGTTCATCTTCCTCTTCTTGAAATAACTTTGCCACTGGAAGAATGAGCTGGATAGGAAAAATGGCCTCAGTGCCATAAACTAGCTTAAATGGAGAACTCCCTATGGACCTTTTATCTGTTACCCTATCAGCCCATAAAGCAAACTTAAGCTTTGAATCCCAACTTTTCTGATTTGTCTCCAGCAGTTTCCTGATGATCCTGACTAAACTTTTGTTGGATGACTCAGCCAAGCCATTGCCTTGTGGATAATAGGAGGTGGAATGCACCAGTTGAATGCCCATCGACTCACACATTTTAACTAATGCCCCAACTTTAAAAGCTGATGCATTATCAGTTACCAACCTTACTGGGAAGCCAAACCTGCTGAAGATATTCTTATATAAAAATCTCATGATGACCTGATGAGTGGCATTCCTGGTGGGTACTGCTTCTATCCATTTGGTAAAGTAGTGAGTGGCTACTAAGATCCATTTATGCTGTCCACTGGAAGATGGATTTATTTAACCTATGAAATCTAGACCCCATTGCTGAAAAGGCCCATTCACCACAATAGGCCTAAGGGGTAAGGATTTGAGCTGCTGCTTCCCTATAAATCTTTGGCATTGGTCACAAGCCCTTACAAAAGTGCATACATCAGCAAAGAGGACTGGCCAATAGCATCCTGCTCCTAAGATCTTGTGGGCTATGGTTTTCCAATAGTGGTGGCCTCCACATGTGTTGGAATGAAAGTGATGCATGACCTGCTCTGCTTCCTCTTTATCTAGACACCTTAGCAAAATTCCAGACTGATATTTCCAGTACAACAGTTTGTCAATTATGCAAAACTTAACAGATAACTTAGGAGGTCGTGCTTGGTTAGGAGTGAGATCAGGAGAAACTTCTAATTTTTGCAAAAAATGAATAATACCTGAGTACCACTCACATGAAGATATGTTTTCAGCTACTGATTGAATGTCATTATGATCTTGATCTACTTCTGCTGCTACCACAGCCTGCACCTTTGCTAATTTGACACATGTGAAATTTATTCCCATCAATTCACAGTTCTCTTTGTCCATGAGTTTGGCTAGACCTAGTCCCTTCACCAGCTTAGTGGGTTTCACCTCTATATCAAACTCAATGAGCTTGGAAATCCACTTAGCTGTCTTCCCATCAATGTCAGGATGAGTCAGAACATCCTTCGCAGAAGCTGAAGGGACATATGCAAGGACCTTGACATGGAGAATATAAATTATGAAAGTCTTCAAATATTTTATGAGGGCATAAGCTTGCTTCTCAATTGGGTCATACTTCAGCTCAGCATCTCTCAGGGTTTTGCTGAAAAATGCAATTGGATGATCAAGACCCTCATCATTCTTTTGTAATAGTCTAGCTGCCACTGTGTCATAGGATGCAAAAGACAAAATATAAAAACTCTTGGTGTAATCAGGACTAATCAGGGTTGGGGCCTCCATGATGGCCTTCTTAATGTCTTCAAAAGTTCTTTCCTGGTTAGTCCATTTTATTTCTACCTCCTTTTTCAGCATGACTGTTATATGCTTTACCAGCTCGAAGAAATTGGGGATGAATCTCCTGACAAATTTTATCTTGCCTAAAAAGGACTAAATGTCTCTTTTTGACCTCGGTATTGACAGCTGCTGAATTACTTCCACCCTTACATGATCGATCTTTACACCTTCAGCTAAGACTATATGGCCTAGGAGTTTTCCTTCATTGAGTGCAAACTGGGACTTCTTGGGGTTCAGTGATATTCCATACCTTCTGCACTTTAGAAATACCTTCCTTAAATTTTGCAAGTGTTCATGATGGCTATGAGAGTAAATTGTTAGGTCATCCAAATATATCAGCACAAATTTATCTTTCAACCCTACAAAATCTAGGTCCATGGCTCTCTGAAAAGTAGCCCCAAAAATCATTAGTCCAAATGGCATTTTAGCATACATGAAGGTGCCCCAGGGGGTGGTAAAGGCAGTCTTCTCTTGCTCATCAGGGTGCACTGCAACTTGGTTGTATCTAGAGAAGCCATCTAGGAAGGACATAACCCTAGCCCCTGATACTTTCTACTGTAGGTGTTCCATCTTGGGCAGTGGATAGTTATCTTTCTTGGAACACTTGTTTAGGTTTCTAAAATCCACACACAACCTGATTTCTCCATTTTTATTTCTTACCACCACTAGGTTTGCAATCCACTTGGAGTACCTGAGGGGGATTATGATCTTGGCTTTGAGGATCTTATGGATTTCTTTTTCAATTACTGGTAATAGGAGAGGACTGATGGATCTCGGCTTCTGCTTGAAGGGGATGGTATCCTTCTCCAAAGGAATCCTGTGCTGGATGATATTTGTGTCATAGGTTTTCAGGTCACTGTACTCCTAGGCAAAGACATCAGCAAACTCTTTTATCAGGCTGGAAAACTTTGACCTCTGATCAATAGTCAATTTAGTAGAGAGATTTATCAGTTTTGGATGGTTTTGGCTACCTATGTTTTTCTCTTAGACAACAGGATCTAGATCCTTTTTGGTAGGCTTTAAAGGGATGCCATTGTGGTCGAACAACTCTTATACTAGTACCAGGCCTCGAGGTATGTAGTTGCTGGGCAATTGGACAATGTTTTGATCAGCCACTTTATTTTCAACTTGAGCTGCTTGGATTCCTCCACGTTTAGGTTTTCCTGGTCTATGTGCATATTAGATAATTCATCTACTAGTTGAAGAAATTTACCAAGCTCGTCATCATTTTCAAACACCCTCCAGAATTTGCCATTGTCTAGCAGGGAAGGTCTATATTTAACTTGAACATCATAGCTGAGCTTAGGAGGTAAAGGAGGAATGAACAGACTTGCAGAGACATCCAGGGAATCAACCAGATGATTCAAATCCCTAGGTATATATGACAGTTCAAAAAGGATAAAGGAGTCTCTTAGTTTCCATACCTCATCCCTGTAGGCCTTTAGTCTGATGTTTTTTGTCTGAAAAGTGTTGTTGACCTGCTGTATAATGAGGTCTGCATCTCCAAAAATCCTCATTCACATGATCCCCATCTCCTTGGCAGCTTTAACTCCTATCAGCAAGGCTTCATATTCTGCTATGTTGTTAGTGGTTTTAAAATCAATCTTGTAAGATAGATGAATGTTTTCCTTGGAAGGGGAGATCAATACCACAGCTACACTTGCTGAGCTTTGAGTGCTAGCCCCATCAAAATACATGTTCCATACTACTGTGGTCACTTCTTCAGGCCACTAACAGGTGGGCTCAATGAGCTGGACTGCTGTTTCCTGAGAATCATCTATATGTAGAATGCATGACCCAAAATTAGTATCCACTGCATAGATGGGGTGATTCACTGAATGGCTCTCCTTGCTTATGATGTAGGCCAACTGATTCTCCCGGTACAGCCTCTTAGTTTCTCCTCCAAACATGGGGATAGTGGCATATGTAAGATCCATCTGAAGAGTGCCACCTAGCCTTTTGCTCCATGATCGAGACAACAAGAGACCAAATTTTGGAGGGATATCAGCCACTACAATGTCCATCATGATGCTTTTCGAAGGTACCTGAGTTAGGTACACAACTAGTTCTTTGATGAGGCTCAAGCACTTGAATTTTCTAGAGTCAAAGGAGAATAAATCATGGTAAGGCTTGGTGATGCTAAGACCAAGCTCATCCATGACAGCCTTTGGCATTAGGTTATGAGAGGCTCCTGAATCCACCAAACAGTTATGGAGGATTTTATCATGGATATTCAGGGATATGTAGAAAGGAGGGCATGAGTCCTTTAGGTCTTCAATCATGGGGCCCAGGGTTACAACAGGCTTGTCATCTTGCAGATTAACAAAGTCAGTGTCAATATGCATCTTTGGCTGAAGGGAATTCAGAATGGAAGACTTGAATGCATCATTTTTCATTAGCTCAATTAATGGGAAGGGGATCTTTAATTTTTGAATTTATGACTCAAGGTTGAAAGAGTAATGTAGCCTTTCTGGAAACCTTACCTCATGCCCTGGAAATTTGATTTGGACCTGATCAAGAATGGCTAAAGGTGTTGGTTTCTGCAACTTTTTGGATATGATAGCCCCTTTCTTTGGAAAAACAACGACCTTTTTGGATAGTGCAGCAGGCTGCTTGATAGGCCCAACATTCTTCTTGAGTGGAGCAACCAACCTAGACCTTATATTGTACCCTTCCTGACCATTAGCATGATATACAATCTCTTCAGTGATTTGCTCATTAATTAGGGCTTCCTCATATTCAGCCTGTGTCAGAAAAGAATAGTCCACCTCATCCTCCATGCAGTGGATGTTGTCTTCAGCCTCTCCTTCTTCTTTAATGAATTATGGCTCTTCTTCTAGTACAACATTTTGAAATGGATCTCTTATTCTCTGATCTTCCCCTTGATTCCTCTCTCTTCTGAGAATATACACTGGGGGGTTTCCTCTTCTATAAGGGACAAAATTAGGGTTTCAAGGAGCAAAGTCACTTGGCCCTTTACCCCTCACAAGCATCTACCCTTGATCCTTCAATTTAGACATTTCAGCAGTAAGGTTATCTAATAATTTTTTCATTTTGTCAATCTTGTTCTCTGATGAAGAAGAACCAATAGGGTCTGCTGGCTGCTTCTCCCTGTCTATCTTTCCTTTGACCTTCTAAGATCCCAAAATGTTTGATTCTACCTCTAGGGCAGCATCTTGCATGAGTGATAAGGAGTAAGACCTCCTTTCTCTAAGAAGTAGGCAGGAATCAGAGTCAAAGGCATTTGCATAAGTTATCCTAGCTGAGGTATCAGTGGGCTTGATTTCAGTGGGGATCTTGCTGTACATATTGTTGAACCTCTTGGTGAAGTTGGAGACAGACTCCCCATTTTCCCTTTTCAGGTTGCTGAACTATGTGATATAGTAGAGGTGATCTCTCCTCTCTCCCCAATGCTTTAGGAAGATGTCATGTAGGTCCTCAATGCCTTCCATTGATCCAATAGGCAGTTTCTTAAACCATTTCCTAGCCTGACCATCTAGGCTTTGCACAAAAACCCTGGTCCACACATCTTCTTGCTCTATGTTAATATTCTCAGCATAGTTGTAAAATGCCTCTAGATCTTCTTCAGCTGTGAAATCCCCTTCTCCTATGAACTTAGGCATATACTTGAGGTAATCTCTAGTAGGCATGGCAGAGAGGGGATTTGGCAAATTAAGGGGGCATACCTAGCTACCAGGATCCTTTCCATTTTGGTCAATTGAGGAGAAGCCATATTGGAAATGGGTATGGATAGGGTTGAGGAAGGCAGCCCTAATGAAGGTCTTTGCTGAGAAGGTGGTGGTATACTTATCCTAGTGGAGTCACCCGGGTTTGGATCTTCACAAGTAGCAGTGCTTGAAGATGCCCAACCCCTAGGATTTTATGATGTGTTTATAAATTCCTGAGAATTAAGTGTTTCAGCAGAAGAAATAATAGCAGAAAAATTTCTTGAAATACCTGATGTGGCTTCTTGTGTAGCACTGCTGGTCTGTCTTAGTAAATCCCTAGCTCTTCTCAAAATTTCTTCTGGATCTGACACAGGTGTTGCTGGTGGCCCCTTAGGGTTTGCTCTAGTACTTGTTCTTCTTGAAGCCACCTTATTGCAATGGAGTCGCCAGATAGATGATTACAACCAGAATAGTGTCCAAGATTTGTCTATCATCAAAGCAAGGATCTATGTCATCTCTGAAGGAAGCTGAGCTTCAGCCTCCTGTCCCCGGCAATGGCACCAATTTGTTATCACTCCAGGAAACTCCTCTAGGTTGTATCTCGAGGATGCCTGGTAACTTACAATGTTTTTATAGTTTTCTGATATGGATCAAGTCAGGTGACCTATATAACCTTCCACTCTCAAGACATGCATGAATCTCACTCAATTACAAGGCTTTTAGTTACAACTTGTTCAATAGTTTAACAATAAGGTGCAGTGATGGATAACTCATCAAGCTGGTAGACTTACATACAAAACAAATGCATATAAATGGCTAAATCCTGATAAGGATGGTACTTATAAATCAAATCACATTAACACACCAATAGGATGACAACTATTAGTTATTAATCAACTTAAAGATAACCTAAATACACATTCAGGCATAAGTACAGTAAAGATAGAGATAATGGCTGAACAAATCATAACAAAAGAGCTTATATTCTAGAATGAAAAAGATGAGAAGCTGACAGTAGTATAGGCTTATAAATCCCCGAAGTCGAACCCTTTTTATAAAAATAGTCTTAGGCTTTATAGCCTTTTACAAAATATACAGATCCTAAAAAAATGGATCTGTTTTTTACAAAATTAACAAAGTAACATTTCTTTGCAAATTAGTGTTTGAAACCATACCTAACTACTTTTCTAACTACAATGAAGATTTAGTTCACTGACTGAATATTAAATAAATGAAGCAATGTTGGTGATCACTGCTGCTGGTCCTCTTCCAGTTAGACCACTGATTTCTCTTTGATAGCTAGGGTTGGTATCCTTTGGCATGTTTATGTCATAGTGGATCTCACACAGACCTTTTCTGATGCATCCCTCAGCGCCCTTTGTCTTCAGATCACGTCCATGAATCATCTGTAGTCGCCCAAAACTGGTTCTGTCTGCCAAAAACTTGCTTTTAAGCCTCTGTCCACTTTCAGTGGTTAAGCGGCCAGTCTATCGGACCCGTTAGCTGCCGAAAGTGGCGCTTTTGGTGGCTAATGGACTGGTCCATCGTCCACCTAAGCCACCGAAAGCCCTGTTTACCAAAATTATTAGGCTTTCATCAAAAATTTATTTTCAGACCAGTTGGCTCAGCTTTCCTCTTCTGCAGGCTTCATGCTAGGGGTGTTAACAGTGCCTTGGCTGGCTTCAGGAGGCTGGAGACTGATGGCTGCTTCAGCTAGGGTTGATAAGGCAAGGTGGCTACTAGGGTTTGCTTTGGCTTCCTTCAGCTGCAGCCTTTGGAGCCTCACCATTCTGTATAACCTGGTATTGTCCCTTAGTTATGTTTTGTTCAGCCTTTTCAAGAAGATATATCTTTCCCTCTGCTCCAGGTAGGACTTGTGCAATAACTTGTTTCTCCTAGTCAATGTCTCATTATTTCTCTTTAGTTCTCTTTCTAAGACCTCCATTTCATAAACCTGCTTCAGTAGCATATTGATCTTTTGAATTCTAGGCCTGCTGGAGGAATCCCTTTTAGCTGGTTCCTCCTACTCCTATGGTGTGGGGGATGGCAATGCTTCAGACATTGGTACAATTTGAAGAGCCAGGGCTGCATCCTCTTCTTGTTCTTCCTCAGAATCTGAATAGGGTAGATTTAAGACATTTTCCTGGTGTGCTTCTACCTCCTCACCTTTCTCACTGAAGTCCAAATTGCTTTTTTCCTTCTTGGTCTTGGAAGAGGAGGGAGGTTGTTATGTTGTTGCAGCTAAGGAAATGGCCCTCCTCCTTCTTCTCCCACTCCTTGGTGTGTTGGATTTCTTGGCAGGAGACTTCCCTTTCTCCTCTGGCTGAAGGCCTGTCTCAAAGCAATTACAGAACAGAAAATAAGGCCAAGCCATATTTCTTCTCTTCAATAGCTCCTGGACCAATAGCTGGATAAGACCATGGTGGGACAGCCTACCAGCAATCTTGGTTGGCTGGGATTTCACTTGATGTGCCATCTTCCCTAGACTCATGTATAAATAAAAGGGTAGATTGAGAGGTTTTTTACCTGTGAAGTGGTTCATGAGCTTGAAATGGTAGATCATTGCTCTATTATATCTCCCTTCACAGGTTAAATAGTCCACAATGGCCTTCAGTAGCTGCTGCCAGTTCTCTTCCAGCCATGATGATGGCACACTCTTCTTCCATATTATTCCTCTATGCTCAGGCTTAAGGTATGACCTGAATTCCACCTCTTTTGGTATGGTGGTCTTGAACCATTTCTCTCCTGTGGAAGGGAGTTCTATCACCTCAACTATTAGTGCTTCATCTATGAGAAAATCCTCTTTTCCTATGATTGCATTTGAACCATCGAATGACAGGGCAAAAGATTCAGCCACCTACTGATGGAAGCCTTGTATTTTTTCACAGAACTTGTAGCAGCCCACCTCCTGGAACAGTCTGCAAACCTCTGAATGGGCCTCTAAATAACTGATATCACCTAGCTCCTGCCTGAGAGATGGTCCACTCTTCTTCATCTTGATGGGTGTATCTCCTGGGTACCTGCAAAATAGTTTTTAGACTTTGTATACAGTGTGCTTTAGTAGGCTGCTCTTTCAGAGCTAGTTTTTCTAAAGGAAAAAATGCCAATTTTGACAATGAAATATGATGGAGTCCCATGGCACTGATTATGAGGGTTTTCTGTCATTTATAGAGGCTGAGGTCACAAAAATGATGACAATAGCTCAACCCTTGAGATCTCTTTTCCCACATAACCGTAACCTACTTCAGCCAGAGCATTCAATGGCTATTTGATGATTCTTTGGACAGGTGGAGGAAAACTGAAGGTTTGCAGTCAGATCGGTCTTTTTCCATTTGCATAATCGACCCTTTTTAGTCATTTCCCATGCAGTCATACGGCTCCAGATATTTTCGATGGGTAATCATGCTCTTGAATGCTCCTTTATCTTGCTGACGAGGTCAGATGTGAGAGTTCCTAACCGTTTCCTTATTTTTCCCTTTCAACGGTTAAGATTCTTTGTGATTTTGTCAGCTAGCCGCTGAAAAGATGGCTTTTGGCGGCTAACGAAACGTTGTATATATTTCTTAAGCCACCGGAACCTTTACCCGATCGCCGTGGTGAATTTCTTCTTTCAGCAAATAATGACCCCATTAGAAAAACTTTTAATTTTCCGAAAACCTGTTCTTTCGGTGGTTAATAAAATGCCCTAGCTTTCTCCTAAACCGCCAAAAGGGTTTTTCACCAGATGTTTGTCTTCCAGCTTTTGGTGATTAGCATATGTGTTGCACCCTTCTCTAATCTACCAAAAGCGACCTTTTTCGGTGGCTAATGAGATGTTCTGAGCCTCGCCTAAGCCATCGAATGTACTTTTCCCGATGCTTCTTACCACTCGCTTTCAGCGGTTAAAACCTTTTTTATCTCTCTCTCTAGTCTGCCAAAAGCACCCCTTTTCGATGGCTAATGAATTTTCTGTAGTCTTGCCTAAGCCACTGAAAGTGTTACTTTCACTCTACTTGCTCATACCGCTTTCGGTGGTTCACCTTTGGCCCGTGTTCAACTGTTTAGCCACCGAAACATAGCTTTTTGGTGGCTAATGAGCTATGACAGTCCTAGCCTAAGCCACCGAAAGCTATAACTTGTAGAATTTTCATCCAAATAAAAAACAGAGTCTTTCAAATTGTCAGCGATACTCATATCTTTCATTACACACGGAGATTTTTCCTACTTTCAAAATAAATTTATTTTGGGAGATAACATAATATTTATTAATTTTGGAGGAAGAAAAGAAAAAACTACTTTTTTGTTCGTATTTTCGACATATCTCCTTGTGTTTTTACTCAAATTTCGATCAGGAGAGCTCGTTGGATGCGGAATTAAATTTTGCATCCAACAAGTACCCACTCAGCATACTTTTTACAGGCCCCACTGACCCCCAAAAAAGAAATACCTGAAAAAACATGATGATGACATCATCATCACGTTTTTTAGGTATTTCTTGTTTTTGGGGTAGCGGGGCCCGTCAAAAGTATGCCGAGTGGGTACTCATTGGATGCGGAATTTAATTCCGCATCCAACAGCTCTCCTGATCGAAATTTGAGTAAAAACACACAGAGATATGTCAAAAATACGAACAAAAAAAGTAGTTTATTTTATCATACCTATCTCCAAAATTATATTAAAAAATTGTTTAAGAGGTGCTCCCTTTTTAAATTTTAAATCATTTTGATTGGATAATACATGATGACATGGAATATGTATTATTTTTGGAAGGCCCATTTTCAATTGAAATTTCCTCTAATGTGCCTGGTCTGGATACTTAGGATTTTCTTCTAGTGGTGTGCTCTCTATGTCATTGGTTTCATTGGTTTCCAGTCGATCTCAGGAATTTTTTTGTTGTTGTGTCAAAAATTATGGCTAGTACCCTTATGGACACCAATCAAGAGACCCACATGCAGGAGGCTTCTTGTGCTTTTCCTTTTACCGAGAATGTTGGTGTTCGCTTGATGGACACTTTGAGTCTACCTAGATTCACCCTTGGGCTACCAGTTTGGTTGTTTTCCACTCTGATTGTCCTGAATGCTCCTGATGCTTCTCAAGCAAGCATATTATATCAAGGGAATCAAAATAGTGTCTCCCCTTCACTAGTAGCAACCTCTCCTCCTCCTTCTACCTCATGCAGTGAAAATTATCATACCAATAACCTACGATCTAAAATAAATAAAAGAAGGAAGAATAGGAAGAAGACACGAAATCAACGGGGTAGTCACCCATCCTCTACAAGTCATGTTGGGGGCACTTACTCAGCCTCTACAAGTCATGTTGAACATAGTCACCCAACCTTTGCAGGTCATGCTGGGGGCACCTACCCAACCACTACATGTCATGTTGGACCCAACCACCCAGCCTCTGCAGGTCATGCTTGTGTCACACACCCATGCTCTACAAGTCATGCTGGGTACAGACACTCAATATCTGCAAGTCACATTGGACATAACTCCCTAGCCTCTGCAAGTCATGCTGAGGGTATTCACTCGACCTATGCAAGTCATGTTGACCTTAACCACCTAGAATCTACAAGTCATGCTGGGGGAATTTACTCAACCTCTAAAAGTGATGTTGATCCTAACCACCCAACCTATGGAGGTCATGCTGGGGGAAGTCACCCAGCCTCTGCAGGTCATGATGGGGGGAATCAATAATCCAATGCAAGTCATGGTGACATTGTTGAGAAAACCAACCGTTCAAGACGTAAGCCTAAGTGTAAGCTTTGCGAAGGATACCACCTTACCCATCAGTGCCCTATTATTCCATAAGTACAAAGAGATTGTTTTGAGTCTTAAGGATATATTTCTCCTGAACAACCTATAGTTTCCCAAAAACCTATTCAACCTTTGGTTGATCAAGTGGTTGAACATAGTCACCTAGCCTTTGCAGGTCATGCTAGGGGAACCTACCCAACCACTACATGTCATGTTGGACCCAACCACCCAGCCTCTGCAGGTCATGTTGGTGACACACACCCATGCTTTGCAAGTCATGCTGGGTACACACACTCAATATCTGCAAGTCACGTTTGACATAACTCCTAACCTCTGCAAGTCATGCCGAGGGTATTCACTCAACCTATGCAAGTCGTGTTGACCTTAACCACCTAGACTCTACAATTCATGCTAGGGGAATTTACTCAACCTCTGAAAGTGATGTTGATCCTAACCACCCAACCTATGGAGGTCATGCTGGGGGAAGTAACCTAGCCTCTGTAGGTCATGAAGGGGGAAAACAATAATCCAATGCAATTCATGGTGACATTGTTGAGAAAACCAACCGTTCAAGATGCAAGCCTAAGTGTAAGCTTTGCAAGGGAGACCACCTTACCCATCAGTGCCCTATTATTCCATAAGTATGGAGAGTGTGGTTTAAGTCTTAAGGATATATTTCTCCTAAACAACCTATAGTTTCCCAACAACCTATTCAACCTTCAGTTGATCAAGTGGTTGAACCAATGTGGTCTTTGGTGAACCCCACTCTTCCTACAGAGAGTGACTTGCATCAAGTGGTTGAACCAATGCAATATTTGGTCAATCCCACTCTTTATTTGGAGAGTGACCTCGATCAAGTGATTGAATCGATGCAATCTTTGGTCAATCCCACTCTTCCTTTGGAGAGTGAGTTGTCTTCTAGTCATGTTTTCTTCACTGCGCGTTTAGAACTTTCTGGACAAGGGAGAGAACATAATTAATTTCAAATGAACCCCCGCTAAGCCCTCATATTTCTTCCTTTGATTGAGATAGCCTAGCTGAGCCACCCCTTCCTTTGGCTACACCTTTCCAGATAAAGGTCCAAGTTGAACACTACACGATTGCTCGTCGTATTATAGATGAAGACACTTCTGTTAGTATTTTAAACGTGCGTTCTTGGAGAGGTATGGGATATCCTAGCCTTGTGTTGAATGTTAATGAGTAGTTGGCCTTTGATAGAAGACCTAGTCAAGATTTGGGAGTTCTTACTCAAAAACTTTTTTCATTGAGTGGGAATACCGTCTTAGTTTATTTTATGGTTATAGAGGGACCCTTGAAATTTAATATGCTCCTCGTGCATGATTATGTATCTGTTATGAAAGATGTGGTATCTATGCTCTTTCATGTGATGTAATTTCCTCACAATGAAAGCATTGTCACTATTGATTAGCTGGCATTTATTGATTCCCCTCCTTACTTAACTGTATACGAAGTCTATCCTTTTTCAATTCCTAGTGTTTCGGTAGACACTACCCCTCCATGAGTGAAATATGTGGATTCATATCCATCGTGTCCAAATGATACTGAGAAGAAGCCTCTGTGTTCATGCTTACCTTCTTAGGACTCGGCCCTAGTAGTTGACCAATTGATCTATTCAATGGGGACTTTTGCTCCTTCTCTCCACCCCATTGATCCAACTAAATGTCTAGACATGTATTCTATCTGGGATAGTCTTCTCACTTCAGATGAAGTATTCATAGAGTCTGTGATACAGTCTAACCTTCTTACATATGTTGAATTATTTGTGGTTAAATCCATACCTAAATTGATTATTGAGTATGATACTTATGATGATCGATCCTCTGATGTTAGCATTATTGAGTCTTTGGATTCTCCCATAGAGAAACAAGTTAGCGATCCTGATGAGTTTGATTCTTCTTGTAGAATTTTCAAATTTGTTAATGTTGAATTTGTTCATGCAGACCCCATCAACTATGTCAACTTTATCTTTCCTCTTGAATTTGATATTGTTGATTGTAAATCCTCGGGCCTTGGCACTATAGAATCTTCCTTGATTAGATCTGCCTTGACTATGCCTTTTATTGTAGATAACGAAGTTGCAACTGTTTCTACCAAAGTGACTTGTATCAGATCTCTTCTTTTGAATATGATTTGATAATGTTGTTTCTTGGAGACAATATTCTTACTTGGATTCACAAATGCTTACTGACCTTTCCTTTTTGTTCAAGCTGTAACCACATTTTCCTGTACTCTGCTCGTGCTTATGAGCTTGATGTCGACTTCCATGCTTTTATCTTGTTATATCAGCCCTCATCTATGCTCTCATCATCGCCCAAATTTGTATCTTTTTTCTGTTACACTTGACACCCTTTCCCTGGAGGAGACTCTCCTCGAGTGTCCTTATCTTTCTCATGTTTCTTACACTATGCTTAGGTTTGTTCCTCTCGCTTGGAACTAGTTCTTCGTTCCTTTGACACTCATCTCCTCAAGCATTCTTCCAAGTTTCCTTTGGGATCGTTAAAAACAATAAGGAGGCCACAAGTTGAATTTTTAGAGCTCATTAACACTTTACGAAAATACATGGAGTTACCTTTAAGCTATGGTCTGACTCCTTAAACATGACTAGATCGTCGAGTTTGCTTGTCCTTTCAAACTCATTAAAGGACTTGAAATATCATCTACATCGATATAAGTTTAACACTTTTTCGTACCATATGGTTTACTTACGGAAAAGTAATACTTTAGTTCAACATAGCTAGAAGAGTATTCCCAGGTATATGTTTATCTCTTTTTCAGTTATGGGAGACTAAAATTATGAAAAAGGAACTTGTTTGAGCTTAATTTTTCTTTTTTCGTGCTCTGGTTTAGACAATGAAAAAGATTCTGAGTGTTCTTTATGCCATTGTCATGCTTGCTTAAACTCTAGGACAAAATCATCGAGTGATCATCCTTTCCTTCACGCTCGTTAAACTAAAGCGTTATGCTTGTTCTCAAAGGAGGATTGGTATGGTGATAGTTTAACCTTTTTTTGGACCTTACTGACTAACTATTAAAAAGGAATACCTTAGTTATTTTTAGGTAAGAGAGTTTTCCTTTGAATTGTTTTATACATTTTTGGATTTTGGAGACTAACTTTATGAAAAAAATTCCCCCCTAGAGTCTTCTTTGGTGTTTTCAGACTCTCAAATTGTGAAAACTCTGTCGAGAATCCACTAATTTGGGTTAGTAAAATCCATAGATCAGTTATTTATCAAACAATATTCTATCTTTTCTTAAAGCTTGTTAACAATGAAGAAAGTCTCGAGTTTTCTTTCTTGGACTAGTTAAACCTTTTTAAGAAAGAAGAGAAGGGAAGTACATTCAAATATCTTTCTTTACCACGGAGCAATTCTTATTTCCTTCAACAAAAGCACCATCTTGATTCTATTAATAGTTGGGTTCTAGTTTTTGTCCTTAGGATTAATCCCGATTCATATTTCTTATTCCTTCGGTTCGTTCCTTTTCCAATTATATGGAGAATCTGTCAATGTCTCCTACATTGCAGATTTGTATCGTCGATCATTTTGTATATGAATATTCCTGATTCATGTTTGTGTCGTGCTCACTATTCAAGGATAAAATCCGTGTCGATCATTCTGCAGTTTCCTTGATATTCTATGTTGGCCATTCCCTGGTATCAGTTCATTAAATCAAGTCTTTCAACAGTTCTGATTCCAAATCTAATTAGTCTCTAACTTCCCCCACGTTAGATGATGGAGGATTCCTTAATGCCTTCCTTTCAACGAGTCTCTTCCTATCAAATTCAAAACATATTGCTATGGAAATGACATTTAGAGTTTATGATTGTACCTTGGTGGTTACAGTCATTAGTGGAGGTTTCCATCGCTATTGGGTAGCGAGAATACCTTAATGTATCCTACTCGATGGATTCTTTAGGTGTTTGACTTTAGGATCATTTATTCACACATGTTTATAATGTACTCCTTAACTTGGGGGCCGTTTTCATTACTCGTGGTTTCCCTCAAGTTTGTTAACAATTTTCATCAATGACCGGTAATCAAACGATTCCCTCCATGTTCGACTTCAGCTCCCCTATTCACATGGTTAAGATTCGTACCTTTGAGAGGTTTGGATTAAAGACCTTGGGTCAACAATAGCATCATCATATTTTATTATTTCCTGAGTTGCACAAGACCTTGTCACACATCATATGACATTTTCTAAGACATAGATACACCTTGTAATCTTGTGGTTGTGATCGATTATTGAGCATGGATCCACGATGTTCATTTGTGGCCATGACTCCTCTAAATTTTACATGGCATCGGTTTGCATATTGTGCAGCCATGATAATTACATTAGTTATACACATGTCGGATCCTCCTCATATCTTTATGGTGATCATTTTTTATATGGACATGTATGTTCGAGAGGTCAGTTTCTTTGACATTTATCTCTCTTTCAGGTACTTTCATTCAACCCTATGATCTTGGATTCTCTAGTTTATTCGACTCCATGATTCAACGTTCCCTATTTTATAATGTATTTTGAATATCGCCTTACCCTCTAAAATCGTACATTAGAGGGCATATGTTATAGCCAGAAATGGCACTTCTCCGTCCGTGACAACATTTACATGTTTTTTTGCATGACGACACTTCATGAAAGCTACTGTTAGTCACCCAAAGGACACTTGTGGATGGAAGGGCCATATTGGGACTTTTGTAGCTCCATTTTATCTCTTTTCTAGACCATTAGAAAGGTAAGAGACAAAGGGACAAATTTCTAGCCAAACCAACTCCTGAAAACCCTTGGAAATACCTTGAAAAATGCCTTTTTGACCCATGCGATATTTGTCAGTGTTGCACTTGCATTTTTTCACTTTGCATACACGGGTTGTCCATGTTGCACCCACGTATACCCTCATAAATGGTCAAAAAATATAAAATTATCAAATTTTGGGTGGTTTTGGAACTGCCTCCTTAGTTGTAACTTCTCTATCCTCAACCCTAACTTTTCATATTGCTATATAAGAGAGGGAGAGGGGACCATGAAAGGGGACTGGTATTATTATGCTGGCAGAATTTGGACTCTCATCCCCCTCATCCTATAACCTAGTTGTCATCTACCCCTGTTGCAAATCTTGGAGGAGAGAAGCAGGAGATCTAGATTGAAGGTCTCACGAGGTTCATTGCATGAGGAGAAGGTATATCTTGTACTTCTTCCATTGATTAATAAATATTTGATTTTCTTCTCTTTCCAAATCACTATGTATATCTTAGTTTATGATCATAGGTTGATGTTTACGAGATTAGGGTTTCATGTTATCTTGAATATTAATATCTTGTTTGTGTTCAAACTAGTTTGAGGAAGGGTTGAAGTTGTTTTGCAGGTCTCTTGGTTGGACAGCAAGAGAAGGGATAGAGAGAAAGCTTTGATCAACATTCAGTGCATAATGTGTGAACTCTCCTAATCCTTGAAATATTGTTTAAATTCATACTTGTAGAGCATTATATATCATTCTGTATACCCCTAGTATGTTGGTGGCGTCAACCCCAACCATAGGATCAATTCCTTAACAACACTTATCTAAAGTTATCCTTGTAGTTTTCCTCTGGCATAGGTGTAAATTTGTGTAGTATTATATTGTTTAAAATGCTTACAATCCTCATTGTATAAAGTTCTCCTTGTAGTTTTATTCCAACATATAGATGCGAACATGTAGTGGAGTAGTGGATACGATTGTAAAATAAGGACATCAATAAGGGAGTAGTGGTTATAGAATCCAACTATTATCACATACAACAAGTCAACATCTTGCACACTAACATAATATAATATTAAATTATTAGACCATTATAAATAGTCCAAATAAAGTTTAAAATCCTATAAAATTGTTTTCCCACAAATGTCTAAAATTGACATTTTCAACACCAAAGTATATCTCTTAAGGTTTATATTAAACACATGTCTTAGGAACATGTCCATTGTTCTTACATAAAGGCACAACCAAACCTTAAACATCTATACCTATCCGATATAATATATTGAATTATTCAATCTAAAAGTATGGAGTTACTATCATATCAAATAAATTGATTGATATATGGAGAAAATTCTACTTAGCAACATGCCTAAATGTATCCCTACATTGGTGTATTTTTTTAAAAAGAAATGTCTATATTCTTTATAATATCAAAATAGGGTTGTGGTTGAATGGTCCAACACAGTGATATAAACTTGAGAATAAATCATGGTTTTGTTTTAGAAAGAATACAAAAAGAGACCTATTCTTATACATATATGAACTAACCTAAAGATATTGTGATTATTACATTCAGATTGGCATGAAAACCGCCTTACATATCTCACAAAAACAAAACTCTGCATTTTATGCGCTAAAACATAGATAACATTTAATATGGAATCTTAGAAGCCTAGGATTTAGCTCATCGTTTCAGGGGTTGGAGTGTTTCCCATTGAACCATTTCTTCTTCCATTACCGACCCGTGTTTCTTCCCATAACTTCCCTATAAGTAAAATAATGGAACTGTAAAATGTGCTCCTTCTCTTTCCCTTTTCCAATTTCTCAATTCACCCTATTGGGTCTTATAGCCTCTCTTCCATTTCTTTTAGTATGATGTATTTGTTTCCACCCATGATTTCAGATGTCAATTCCTTAATCTCCAAGATTTCAATTTGTGACTCAACTTTTCTTACTTGTTAGTGCCAAAATACAATTCAATATCATAGTTTTAGTCCCAATATTTCCTCATTCTATCCCATATTTTGACACATTGGCTATTAGGAGAGATCTTATTTCTTTGAATACTAAAAAAAAATATTGTCCAAGAAAATAAAGTAGAGGAGAGTCCAGTACCTCTTGGTCTTTTATAGAAGGTTATGTCCCATGGATTTTGAAGAAAGAAGGTGTTTATTTGGAAAATGATGTTATGATGAGGGTGAAGGCACCCTCATTATATGGGTTGAATATATTACATTTCTTAACAATGGGTGAATCCATCAAGATGGGTAACAATTTTTGGCCAAAAATGATGGTGAAAATTCAAAGTTTTTACCCATTTATTAAATCAAAGCCCTCAAAACTTATATATGCCTTGCGAACTATAGGGAATTATGTTGTTTTTCCACTTATATATATTTTAAAATAATAATATTATTTAATATTCCAAAATTGCATTTAATGATAGGTTTGTTCTTGTAAATCTTAGGAAAAGTTAACAAGTGGCTTGTGTGCACGTAAAATAATTTAGTGATAAATGCATAATTTTTGAAATAAAAACATATGAAGATAACCTACATAAAATGCACTGGGGCGTACATTTTGAAAAAAAAAATTATGTTGGAAAATTATATTTTTTATTAAATTTTGAAATTGACCATTGAAATTTTTAATCACATTTTGTACACATGTGTGTGCACACAAACTTTTTTTATTGGCTACAAAAATAAGAATAAAATAAAAAATACCCTTTTGAAGAGGACACGTAGATCTGTGGTTTATATATTTTTCAAATTTTGTTGGATTTGTACTTTTTATGTTCTTAATTTTTTTTTGCGCTAATTCAAAGTTGTGGACATGGTTTTGTAAGTATAAGTTTGAAAAGAAAATAAAAAAATTATCATATGAACTCAGAAAGCCGTAAATTATATGCCAATTATTTTCTAGGCCTAAACTCGTCCGTCACCTAAGGTGCATCCCAAGATAGGATCTAGGATTGGAAAATATGCCGATAAAACTAAATTTGTAGAAAAGAGGTCTAAAATTATGTTTTCAATCCCTCGATTGAGATCGAGCTATTAGCTCAATCGACATATTAAAACCCTTTATTGAGGTTTCGAGTACACTTTTAAATACGTCAATTGAGGGTTTACCTACCGTTAAGCTAAAAGATTGATCGATCCAATAGCTTGATTGAGCTACTTTTTACTTTCTATATTCTTCTTATGGACTTCTATGTAGTTTTTACTAATTTGACAATAGCTCAATTGATTCATTTAAAACAAATCACTCAAAGGTTAAGAAAACAACTCGATCGAGCTTTTAAAAGCTCAATTAAGGGCTTAACAAAATCTTGATTAAGCTCATTTTTCCCATACTGTCACCCCTCTCTTTCCAAAAAGTGTTACCCATATTCATGGGAACACCCTAATAGAAGAACAATTATCGGGGTTGAATTTACATGACCATATGAACCTTCTAAGGATAGGTATGTCAATTACATGCTTCTTTTTATGTATTGTAGGTTATAATATGTTATACATTCACAATTTTATGCCAATTAACTTTGTATGTTTTTTATTTTATAGTGTCATTATCCTTTTCTCACGCGCGGTTGTGTGAACCATGACTTCCCCCAAGACCTACAACGAGCCATATCTAAATTATCTTCATTTGTAAATTGGATAACATCAAAGGAGATTCAACACATAACTAGCATTCCATGGAGACATCGAGATATCATTAAGATTGTTTGTATGTTTGAAAAGGAACTACCCACAAATTTCAAGGACTTATAAGTCCATCTTCTAATTCATCGAGATGTTGAGATTGAATTAGTTGAGGTGATCTCATGTTGTTGGATGTTGTTCTTGGAGAGGTACATGCAAAAGTTGAAGGGTTTTGTTTGACAAAGGGNTCTTTAGGGATTATTGTCTAGTATGTTGATGACCTTCTCATTACAGGAAGCTCAAAGGATGAAATTGCCTCCTTGAAGGATGCAATGAACCATGCGTTCTCTATGACTGATTTGAGATTGTTTGTATGTTTGAAAAGGAACTACCCACAAATTTGAAGGACTTATAAGTACATCTTCTAATTCATAGAGATGTTGAGATTGAATTAGTTGAGGTGATCTCATGTTGTTGGATGTTGTTCTTGGAGAGGTACATGCAAAAGTTGAAGGGTTTTGTTTGACAAAGGGAAAAACCTTAGGGGTGTATAATGGAGGGTACATAGTATATGATTCACTCTATTACGCTAGTGAATGCATCAAGCAAATAAAAAACACACTAGGTGGAATGGTTTGAGACAACCAACATGATGAGGACAAAAAGGAAGGGGAGCTACTCCAAACAAATAGAAAAAGGAACATGATAAATATTTTGTCACTCATCTTTTGTCATTTTTATTTTCTACAAATTAACAATCTACACTGAGCTTTATAATATATATATATATATAATGCCATACTAATCATTTTCATTTCATGAATACATCAGAAAATGCATAAATTTATGCTGTCAATAAATTTTCTATTTACAATGTAGATGAAACACAACCACAGATCTCATTGTATGAAGCGAAGAGAAGGAAATGGGACAATGACATGAAAGAATTTAGATGATTGAATGGTAGAAACATGCCTTATCATGATCATTTAAAATAAAATATGCCAATGACTTGTCCTAATAGTTGGTTGGTTGATCATATAAAAGAGAAATATTTTGCATCTAGCGATTACCCATGTGGTGAAGAGGATGCACTAAACATAGGGATTGTGTGCAACAGCTCTGCAATAATATATCTATGCACGTTATTCATTTTATTATTCAAATTTGAATGATAACATTTATTATGTTTTTATTAATGATCGACTTATTAGACATATGACAACATCAATTGTTCACATTTTTATATGTGCATTGTTCCCATCTATGTAGGGATGTGTACATCTCTTTCTCACTAAGGATACTGGTGATGGATGTGTAACATTTGACTATGGAGTGGAGGTCAAGTCTAACCGATCTAGTTGTGTTAGCCATCATGATTAGAACCTAATATATTGGAATCTAGGTTACGTCAAAAAGATACAAGAGATCATGCAAGTGGACTTCTCATCTTTCCAATGTGTATTTTTAGGTGCAAGTGGTGGGATACTTTCAATTAGAATAATTTAAAGAAATATCATGATAATGAGATAATATATATGAACTCTTAAAATATTTGAGATGAAAATAAAGAGCCTTATGTTTCCATAAAACACTACAACCAAGTGTTCTTTTACCCAAATGTGGTTGATAGGGATTGGTTGGTTGTACTAAGACATGATCTGAGGTCAAAAAAATATTTTTAGAACAACAACGTTATCATGCCAAGCGAGGAAGATGATTAGGGTGATAGAAACAAATAGTGATATGCAAATGTTTTATTTGGACATTTATGTTATGGTTGTGGAATTTTATTATGGGTATCTTTAATTGATGATTTTTTTCCCTTCATTTTATGATGTTGGTTATGAAAAGTTAACTACCATTTACAACCATCATGTTGAAGAAAAATTAAAATAATGTGGAGCTTCAAGGTATTTAATGAATTATGAAACCTTTCCAATTGTAAGATTTGTGTGTTAGTTGTTTTTATAAAATTATTATTATGTTGGATATGAAAACTTAACAACCATTTACAACCACGACGTCTAAGAGAAATTATTTTTTGTGGAACTTCAAGCTCTTTCATAATTATTTTTATGTAAATAATTTTTATTTGTAAGGTCTACAATTTTCACTTTTTTATACAATTAATATTAACAACAATTACCTAGAAGGTCATTTACTAATCAAGTTTGTAAACATGTTTAATCAACATAACATATATAATGACATTAAATAATTATAAGTTATTACAATCACAATTCAAATGACATGATTTCATATTAACTAGAGTTAAACATTATATGAACATCCTCAAACTCAAGAGGTCAAAAGCATACTAAGACATCATATCTTATTTAACATCCCACTCTATATTGATTTCATACATTCAACCATCCCTCAACTTTACTTTTAAGTAAACAAATGTCCATAAACAAGATTAACTTATTAATATTATTTGAAATTTATTCACTTATTGATGTTATTTGAAATTTATTCACAAATTCATTTATTAACTTATTGATGTTATTTGAAATTTATTCAAGTTAAATATTTATTTTATAAATAAAATTATTTAAAGCAATTTGCATATCTAGACAAATTACACACCTAAACAAATTAGACTGCTAATAAAGTAAAAAGGGAGCACATAAAATATCCCTTCTCCGTAGCCCTGCCATGATGTCCTTGACATAATAGTGATACACACAAATACATACGAAAACCAATATACTATGAAACACATAGGTCCCCCTAAGCCCTAGTATTGTCAATGACTCGGATACCATATTGTAGTACCCTAAGGACTACACCGAGAAACACATGCATGACCACAAGTCTAACCCAAGCAAATATGTTTTGATTAGATAATATAACCGTGTTTGATATCACATTTTCTTTCTATGGGATGTATAACACCTCAATATATATAATATTGTTTATCCAATATTTGAGATATGACATATTGTTTTAATATGCATAATATGACATTGTTTTTAATATAATAACGTTATATATATATATATATATATATATANTTTTTTATAGGGTGATATAATAAGAAAATAGATATAAATGTCTATTGAAAAGTGTATAGATATAATTATTCTTATTGTTAATATTCATCCTCATCTGAGGTTAAAAATATTTTGGTATTTATTAGTTTTTAAATTTCAATTAATAACATATTTTTTTATTAAAGATAATACTAATTTGATATAAAATTACCACTAACATAATATGAAAATGAATAATATATATTAGTATGAGTTAAAACATATTGAAATCAAATCAAATGAACATGAACATGGTGTAACTTGCAGTTACAAAAAAATTATCAAGTTAAAAACTGAACAACACAATGAACATTGTCATTAATAACAAGCATGTACAAATCCAATGTCAATATTTTCATTTTATATGCATATTGGATTATATCTCATCTACGATCCCAAATCATTCACCTAAAAAGGAATTACAACTTTTGGCCACATTTTCTTATAACATAGAATACTCATCAACATGAGATCAAAGATTAAACTCAAACATTTAGTGACCATGCCATAGGGTTGAAAAAAAAATTCAATTTTCATAGTTCAAGTTCATTTGAAATTTATGTTATGGTTTACTCGCTAAAACAAATGAAGTTTTCCAAAACATATCACAACCATCCATATCTAGTGTAGTAACCTCATTTACTAACTAGTGAAGGCTTGCAATTCCTTTGAAATACACTCAATTATAAGCAAGAGAACTCAAATAATTGTTTATCGAATATTAGTTATCATTTTAAGGATAAGGCCATTAAGAAATCCCTCATTGCATATCAATATTTAAACCATGAGATAACTCTTATAAATTCAAAAGACAAAATCCCATTTTAAGCAAAATTAGTTGGACTTATGATTCGACAATGACAGATCTCTCAATACTATATAATATTCCATTCATAATATTTTTTTACAATCGTTTTAGTAGTAAATATTAATCAAATGAATTTATGGAACAATATTGAGGATTAAAAAATTATCCAGTAACATCAACATGAGCATGTTATGAAAATGATTAACATATGAAAATGAATAATTTATATGAACGGCAATTTCAAAATCAATATATGTCAAATATACACATGAAGTGAAATATACATATCAACAATCAATGCACATGTCGATATATATCTCAACAATCAAATATGCTAGCTAGGACTTCTCCTAGAGCCAGAGTCATCAGATCCATGTACACCAAAAGAGGTAGAGGTTAAACCAATGCTCGTGTCATATAACAGTGAAAAGACAAAAAACTGACGTATATATCCATCAATAACTATAAAACTTGAAAACATGTGATCGTGTAAATCACTTGGTGCATCAATGGATGTTGTAGCTAGTGCACTAGTGGACGGTAGTGGTGTGCTTATTGCAGGAGGGGATGGTGATGGTGGGACTTCTTGAGGATGGGATGGTGGTGGGCCTACTAGAGGAGGGGGGGTGGGATGCTAAATGAGGGGAAGGTGATCGACCTGTTAGAGGAGGGAATGGTAGTGGTGGGACTAATGCGACTAGTGTTTCAATAGATGGTGTCTCACTGAATGTTGGTGGGCCTAATGGAGGATGGGATGGTGGTGGATAAAAACTAGATGCATGTGTGGCGGTGAATGATTCAACAACTACTAGACTGGTGGATGAAGGAGGTGGTGAAGGATCATCATCCTTAGAAGACAACTCCGATGAAGAGTCTGTATACCCCTCAACTTGTCGAGTGTTGAGCCACCAAATTGTCACTATCACTTGTAGATAGATGATTTTATCATTATTACTTCATTTCCCACTCCCTCATCACTCCATTTGTCATAATATCTCATAAATCACCATTTCATACCCTTGTGGCATGTTCGTGGTCATTATCCTTCATTTTTAATGAATTGAACATGATTATACTTGTTATTTTTATAAAAAATAACGAATCACTAGATTTTCCTAGCGATTACAAGTTTTATGGTAGTGTTTATAATTTTTTTCGCAGTGTTCACAAGTTTTCCCAAACTTGTAATTGGAGTAGTTCGAGATAGTTGCAGGGTTCCGAATGAAATTATGCCACTTGGACTTGGTTAAATATGTCTCCAACATGGTTTTATGTTCATTAGATCGCACGTAGATCACACGTGTGAAGGTATAAGGCTGGTTTAAGATTCCAGTTAAACCCAGATTTTTAGCAGTAATTTTTCCAAACAACCATATTGCACCTCAATTTGCATGCATATGAAGGAGAATATAAAGATTCTGAGACATGGGTTTTTCCCATAAACCAACAAACTGAGTAATCCTTATACAATTTTGCCAAAGTATAATTCCTTTTGAAATATATCAGTGGGGGAATAAGGAAAATATGCCCAAAATGGTGAATTTCCAGAATTGGAGAATTTTTATCTAATAATGTAAAATTCAAATCCTGCAATTGGATTCTATTTGATCATGTTCAATGGATGTATGATGTATACATATATATTTGTAGGTGACTAACGTGATTTTAGTCACTTGGAGTTTGTAATACGTTTCAAGTTTTGTGCTCAAGATTTGTAATTTTTGTTTCTATTATGCAATAAGAGGTTCATGAGATTTTGTTGAGTATAAAGATAATCTAGTGCAACATTTTAGTGGCTGTTACCAATTTGTGAGGGCCCCTCAAGTCTGGTAATCCGTCACTTATTTATATTTATCCTTGTAATTATCATATGCTTGGATATAATCATTTGATTTTGAGTTCATGCATTTTAATTAATTCTATTTCACAGCATGTGAATTTGTTTACAAGAAATAAATTCATTGATAGAGTGAGTCACTCTTAACTACTACGATTTCAACACCACTCCTTGTTATATATTAGCTCCATATTTGTTCTAATACATTCACTTATTTTCTGTGTACTATGTCTTTTGGTTTAGTCATCTAAAACCTAAGCATCAATGTGCATATTTCAATCTTTAAAAGACCATATTTGTGTAAACACAATGGGAACCTGTGCCTCTACATCATGAAATTAATTCCCATTATGTTCTCCGCAATAAGGCATTGGCACATACTTTTACAGTTGTAGACATTATTCTTGTGTGAGAACATTCTTATATATTTTATCTCTTCTATTGTAATTCTATTTTTTCAAATATAACATTGCTTTTGTATTAAATGATAATTTATTCCAGCAAGGTTTACTTGTCCATCACACAACCATTCATTATTGCATGTACACATATATATTTTCTTTCACAATAAGGTTGTCTGAGAGATAACCTATCCTCTAATTTAAATGTGTTTTCCTGTGTGTATATATATGTTTCATTTGCATATTTATGTGTTCTTTTGTACTATTATTTTGGTGTGCAAGTTTTATTGCATAGTTTGGGGAGAGTACTCTTAAGTAGGTTTATTTTCCTATAGCGTTCTCAATATAAGTTTAGATTGTGTGCACACAAGTTAGGCTTGAATCTGGCTAGTCTATCATAGGATTTATTCTGGGATAAGTTTAGATTTATTTCCAGCTTTTAGTTTTAATTATTTGAAATGGACTGAGTTTTATTTAGAACCAAGGAATTGTAAAATATCATAGCATTGCATTACTGAGCATACCATTGTATGTGTGTGATATCAGTAGTGCATGTACTTGTACGAGACCAATTACCATAGAGTAGTTGGGATTGTCAGCCCAATAAGTCTGAATTTTTCTTTTTTTAGAGTCATAAGATTGCCCACTTGATCAATGAAGCTCTGTGCTGATAAGAAGTACGCCTACAACAATATTATCAGTACTTGAGCAATGGACAAAGATAACTTGGATGGAATGCATATTAGACTTTGATTTTCATTTTAAATTATGTTGTGTGTGAATGAATTTCCTTTCTCAAGCATTAGGTTTTGATTTAATCTTAGTTAGAAGGTACACATAACTTCTTGATAAACTAGCTTTACGTAGATAATGTTCATTTGTCACAACTTTACGTCCCAGGTTGACAATTTAATATTGGGAACTGATTAAACATATAATTTTTCTAACATTTTCTACTTTGATGTCGGGGACAGTATGGAATGGGCTAGAATAGAGAGTTAGTTGTGCACAATTGCGATTTTGACAAGGAGGGGGAATGAATAAATAAGACGAGAGGAAAGAACCTGCAATACAACCATGTTGAAGAAGGTAAGTATTCCTGCTCTGTCACCATTGCTGATGATATTCCAAATCTTTGTCTTGCTTGTGAGGAATGACTAGGTATATTTAACAGTAAATTAAATTTCAATTTTGAAGTTTTCATTTTTTTCTAGTATTAGATGATTTTCCTTCTAAAAACTAATCAATTTTTCTTGAGGTACATCCATTTCATGAGAAGGAACTTTAGACCCTAACATAACTTAAAGAATGTTCAAAAGGTTATTGAGTGAAGAAGAATGTTCCAAAACACTTTCTCAAATCCTAGCAGCAGCTAGGATCTCTGCCTCTCCGGAAGAGCATATATTGATCACAATTAAGAATTTATCTATCTCTTTAGAAGCAATAAAATAACAAAAGTGGCATGAGACACATCCACAAGAAGATATAAAATCCTTCTCTAATTATTTTTTCCATGATGCATAAGAGAACCAAGGATGGACCACGCCTAATGAGGAACAACCATTTGATCCAGAGATTGAAGAATTTTTTGCACACTTATCATCGGATCCTTGGAGAATTCCTAAATTTGATGAGCATATTTTGGAAGAACCTTACAAAATGACATACAAAGAGGATACATAAAACATAGATCACATTGAAATCTGGTTTCAGACAGTTACTAGAACACAGTATCACTCCCTCTCTCAATATTTTTTGGCATTTTTAAAACAACGGGTTTCTCATATTCATGTAAATATAGAGGTGTATTTTTCATACAAAGAGGATACATAAAACATAGATCACATTGAAATCTGGTTTTAGACAGTTACTAGAACACAATATCACTCCCTCTCTCAATATTTTTTGGCATTTTTAAAACAATGGGTTTCTCATATTCATGTAAATATAGAGGTGTATTTTTCATAAATGGATATGAGAATGTTAGAAATATTGTTACGTAAATGGATACACCGGAAATACTCATATACTTAAAAGAAGATTCTATTTTTCAAGTAAGAGTAGGATAGTGTAGGGATTTCAATAAGTGTTGCAAATACTTAAGTACAAGTATAGAACATTACTCTTTTTATTGCTCTCCAAATAAGACAAAGGATGATAACAATTAGTAAGGCAACTTGTTGGAGAAATATGTTCTTATCATAAGACTTCTAATTTAAATGTGCATGATGAAAATGTTGAAATCAGTGGACAATTTGCATCCAATAAACATCTTAAAAGGCATCTTTAGTTCTGCTACTAGAAGAGAAGAGTGTTTCTACTGGTGAGGGATGAATGAAAGAAACATTATTCTCAGGTATGATAGATAAGAATTATTCAACATATCATTTCCATATTTTGTTTCTTCTTTTGAGTGGTCCAATTGTAGCATTCTAAGTTTTCATATAATATCTTATTAATGGTTGGAATTTCAAAATGAAGGATTGGGCCATAAAATTCAGAGTTGTTGCACTTAAATTATGCTAGCACCAAGATTCTTGTATTATGAAAATATGAGCATGAATGTATCAGTTCCCACACCAGTCAAATCTTTCCAGCGTTGACTGAAAAATACAAGGGTATCCTTTTTACATTCCTTAGAATATCCTCTTGTCTCTTGTGTTTGTGCTAGAATCGGTTCAAGGAATGAAACTCGAGCTTGAACAACACATCTTAATCTCTAGGGATGAATAAAATTTGAATTGGGTTTGGTTGGGACCTAAGGAAATCCAGGAAATGACTCAATAAGGATAATGACCAATTAAGGGAACAATTAACACATGTTAAAGGCAATCAAGTACATTGCAAGTCAAGTTTGAGTTTGTAGTCGGTAAATGAATGGACGAAGAAAATAGGAAAACATTATAAAACTACTGAAAGCAGATAATTATACAGTCTACACATGAACACAACCCTGAAATACTTTGTCCTTGATGTACATAGAAATAACTGAATGAACATGAATTATATCAATTATGACTAAGGATGAATCAACTAGCAAAAACTCCTCATAGAAGATGAAGCAATTAAACAAAAACTCTTCATAGAAGATGAAGCAAAGTAGTAAAAAGCTCCTCAATACATAATACATAATATCATTATGCATTAAATCACAAGAAGAAATAGATATAGAATAAACATAAGAAATCAGATAATATTACAACATATTGTTATGAGTCTTCGAGAACAATGTCTCATCAACATTAACTGATAAAAAAGATTTAAAATTTGCATACACATGAATTCCACTTCACGAGTCGAGCACAATGCTCTCATGAGACACTATCCAACCCCTTTACATTGCAAATTGATAGAATTTATAGAAATTACACAACATGAACTGTTTGTTTGCAAACTTTTAGGAATAAAATCTAGAAAAGAACTAGTTTCGAATTGGTCGCAAGGAATCTAGAAAAGGTGGATTTAGATGCCTTTGGAATATGAATCGAATTCTCCTTTAACTCTGGAGCTTGTACCCAAATATGAACCTGTCATTTCACTGATCAATTCATTCCTTGAAGATTAGAATATGGATCTCTAATATGTGGCCAACTGTTCCCTGTCTCCTAGGAATAACTCTAACAAAATTGATGTGAACAATTTACAATAAAATATGTAATAGCATGTTTCCATAAAAATAAAATACTTGGAATCGAATTGCAAGATGATAAATATCTCAGGATTCTTTCAGAAAAGATAGATGGCAAGTGTAAAATGTCAAGACATCGTGGATAAGCTTCTTTAATATTTTGACAAGCTCACAACTTATGAATAGGTAAAACTGTTACAAGAAATCCTCGAATAAAAGGAACCTCTTGGACTATTTTGAATTTACTTTATTGAAATCATATTGACAATTGTTCATAGTTTCTCTTAATATGCCTGATTCTTTGGATTGGATCTAATAAAGAATCAGATGAGGATCTTCAAGTTTGTTTTGACTATTATTAAAAATGTTCTGCCACCTGTACATGCACCTGAATCTGGAAAGTAATGCATAATTTCCATTTTGGAATATGGGATTTGAAATGAGATTATTAAAGTGAACATGTATTTGATATAATCGATGTAGATCCTTTACCAAAACAATCTGATTGGATAGAGTTGTTGTGTTCGATTTAGCTTTGTTCTTTGGAAGATATTTCGATGAAAACACATTGAGCTTGGATAAGTATCCTTATTTTTTACATTTGATATTATAATATTCTTCTTTCAATAGGGACATAGAGTATTTGGTTATCTTTATTTGATCTCAGCATAATAATTTGTTAATCCATTTTTACTTGGCTTCTATCCATAAATTTAGTTGTGTTTTCATCCTTTGAACAAGATCTAAAGTTTGGTGCATTTGAGCTTACAGAGTCCAGACTACTTTTCTCAAATATTCCTCCATATCTCTCAATCCATGATACCTGTATAAAAATAAAGAGAAATAGAGAGAGTATTTTGTAGATGATTCTGTTTTGACCAAACATCTTTTTACAAATTTCTACCTAGTTGTTTGGAAAGCATGTCCAAAGATACAGACTAAAACAAGAAATTAGTTAATTTTTAAAACTGTAAAAATAGGCTGTAAATATCCATTCGAATCTTCCAAAACATAACATCTGTTACAAAACTGAGAGATTTTTTTTGAATAGGCCCATTGCCGACAAAAACCTCTTTTGGTTTTCAAAAATTCACTTCCCTGTCCCCGCAATCGGTGCCTAACTTAAGTGTCTCAAACAAGAAAATACAGGAAAGAATGCTTGAAAAATACTCTGTTTTGATATACTTTTTCTTGAGAACTTGAATATTTATGCTTGGAATTTGAATGGACTTCACCAAGTTGAAATTTGGAATGAGGAGAACTAGCCAGGCTTACATAAAGACTCGCGGCTTTTCCAAAAAAAAGTGCAAGTGGACATTCCCGTAGCGAAAGATGAGGTCCATCTTTACATATGTGCTGCTGGAATGTAAAAAAATAACAAATTTTCCAAAAAAAAATACTCAATTCTGCCTAGGGAAACTAGAGGGTGAGGAGGAGGGCTCTCCCGAGGTACGAGGGTGAGGAGGTTTTGTCATGCTCTGCTATGCCATGCTATTCTGCCCCGAATGTGTCATAAGTGTCATAACACCAGATTCGGTGTGAGCCGAAGGAGCGTAGCAGCCTAGTCATTTACTCGCACCGGAGACCGACTTCGAAGTGAACATTCCCGCAGCGAAAGATGAAGTCCATCTTTACATATGCCCTGGAATGTAAAAAAAAATAAAATTTAATGAAACAGATACTAGTACCAACACCGTGAATTCAAAGTTATCCTTATTTTTTACGTCAAAGGTCTATATATAAAAAGCATCTAAGGTATTCCATATCAATCACATGTTACTTTGTCCTTATCTTGATGAATTAATTGATTTTTATCTTTAAACTGGTTAAATAACATGCATTTACAGGCTTAGATTAAGCCTGCAAATTGAGTTGTGAGCTGTTTTGAGTACTTGCAGGTGCATGACTGAAAAATGGACATATGAATCTTCTTTAAAATGACGCCAGTCAGTTCATCCTCCTCATGGTTTTCGCGATTTTTCCATGGCATCACATAAGGATCAAATCAACTGAAGACTAGCTGCCAAGAGAATTTGAAATTTTAGTAGTTTTCCTGTTTTTACAAGTTTTCCAAGAAACTTGCGAACCTGATTGTTTTGGGTACCTCATGCCATGAAAATCATAAACAAACACATGGGGTCTCTTAAGCTTGACATGGAACAATTTCATGTCCTCATTTTCCTCAAAATTTCCATGTCAACACTACGAGAATGGATTAGTTGAAGACGTGTTTCAATTTCAGCAAGATTTACGAATTTTTTTAGTAGGCTTTACAAGTTTTTCAGCAGGCTTTACAAGTTTTTTTCTTGAATTTACAGGTTTTCTGAAAAACTTGTAATTTGATGATATTCTCAGAAAAAACTTGTGATTGGGTGTTTTTCAGCATATTTCTTGGATCCTTACACCAAAAAGGGTATTTAGCAAGCTCAAGGTCTATTTGATTCAAGAAAGCCCATACTCTTCAAATGAACAACATTATTAAGACCTTCAGTACATTGGCTTCATGTGCATTACTGATAGTTCTTTATTGGATTGGATAAGATTTGTTCATCATGAATGTTATCTGTAAGAAAAACATTCAGTAGCCTGTTCAAATTTCAGTTTATCATTCAGCAAGATCATCATTCAACAATTCAGTTTTTTTTAGCACCTTGTTTCATTCATCCACAAAGGCAAAGGAAACAATGTAGTTTCTTCAAAGTTTTCAGCATCCTCCTTTAATCCAAGAAGACAACTTTCAGTGCTTTCATCATGGTATAAGGAAAAACATACAAACAACCCAAAATATCCATCATCTAAATTTCCTCATGTTTTGATGTATTTTTCTTGAAAAAATGAAAAAACAAAGCAAAAAGTAGTAAAGAGAAAATAAAGTCTTTTGTGAAAACCAGTTAACTGGGCAACTAGACACAAGATTTGCTTGAAAACTAGTAAACTATAGGAAAGAGTTCTTAATAAATTATGTAAGCCTATGATTGGTTCTTTATCATGTATTCTGCAAATCATTTATGTTTTGTACTTGTATTGGATGCTGTGGAATTAATTAAGGTCCACCTTTCAATGGTTTTGTCCCGTCGACCTCAACACATTATCTGGTCAACAATTATTTGAGTTATGTATAGTGCCTGGGGATTTGCATGCATCAATGGCAAATGTCCTTGTTTTTAATCATGGAGATTCATCAATGCCTCTTGATTGACAAACCTTGCAGGTGACTCGACTCCAGCACAACCATTCGTACTTGTTAAGATGCACTAAGGTACTTTAGCACTCATTGTCATCAAAGGTGAAATGCATCACGTTGGTTAATGACATACATTAATGGATGCTAATCCAAATAATTATCTCCATGTTCGACTTTATGCACATTCATTCACATGGTAAGAATTGTACCTCGGTTTTTGTAGCAGTTGAAGACTATGGTTCCAATACCAGCTTGCAGTAGTATGTTCAACAACATGATCCTTCAGTTTTAGTAGTAGTCACTTCACTTCTCTTGCATGATGACATTAAAACCCTCAGGCATGGGGAAGTGGTTGCTCGAGCCTTCATATTTAGTCAACATTATCCCCCTCTTCATTCAGTCAACAATTATCATGTCCATCTCTCTTTCAAATCTTTCTACAAATTTTGATAAGCCTCAATATATGCAATGGTCTTATTCAGTTTCAGATCTTCATATGCTTCATTTGGATCCCCCAATCAACATACATGTTTAGCTTCATGCTCCACACAAACTCCTACACAACCAACTTTGCAGAGGTAAAGCTTGAGGTAAATACAATATACAAGTTTTTGATTTATTAAAAGTCTAGGAGAGCGTCATGAACATCCACTCATCCTTATTCCATTTACACTAATTTTTAGACCTGTCTTTCTATATGTTCCATTCTTCTCATCTTTCTCATTTATGACCCCATTTCTTTCAAAGTATGCCCAACAATATAAAATACAAAATGCATACTCTGTTTCAAAATATACTTCAACATAACACTTACTTTGATATGACATAAATCAAAATCCAGAAACTTTTATCCCATGCTCTCTTTCCAATATAAAAACAAAATTAGAAGGTCCTATGCTTCTATCATTGCTACATGTTCAAGTAAATGACAAAATATGGAGTAAAAACAAAGTATATATGTCTTGCATGCCATGTATGCATTTAACCGATAAAGCACAATAAAATGAATGACATACTCAGTACTTTACCTTTTTGGCATAAGGACATGCCAAACCTTAGACATGGGGGAGATGTTGGGCCACCAATTTTTCACCATCATGTCATTGTAATCATCACTTGTAGATAGCCATTTGATCATTATTACTTCATTTCCTACTCCTTCATCACTCCATTTGTCATAATATCTCATAAATTGACATTTCATACCCTTGTGGTGAGTTCATGGTCGTTATCCTTCATTTGTAATGAATTAAAGATGATTATAATTTTTATTTTATCAAAAAATACTAATCACTAGATTTTCCCAGCGATTACAAGTTTTCTAACAATGTTTACGAGTTTTTCGTACTGTTTACAAGTTTTCCAAAAGTTGTAATTGGAGTAGTTCGAGATAGTTGCGGGGTGCTGAATGAAAACCCACCACTTGGAATTGGTTAAATATGTATCCAACATGGTTTTATGTTCATTATATCACACCCATCTCACATGTGTGAAGTTAGAAGGTTTGTTTAACATTTCAGTTAAACCCAAATTTTTAGCAATAATTTTTCCAAACAACCATATTGCACCTCGATTTGTGTGCAAATGGAGGAGAATCTAAAGATTCTGAGACATGGGTTTTTCTCAGAAACCAACAAATTGAGTGATACATGTACATTTTTTCCAAATCTTCTTCTATTGGAGATATATCAGTGGGGGAATAAGAAAAATCTGCCAAAATACTAGATTTTCAGAATTGGGGAATTTTGTCTAAAAATATAAAATTTGAATCCTGCATTTGGGGATTCGATCTGATCATATTCAATGGATGTTTGATGTATAATTATATATTTGTAGGTGAAGGAGGGGGGATTAGTCACTTGGAGTTTGTAATAAGCTTCAAGTTTTGTGCTCAAGATTTGTAATTTTTGTTTCTATTATGCAACAAGAGGTTCATGAGATTTTGTTGAGTATAAAGATAATCTAGTGCAACATTTTCAGTGGTTGTTACCAATTTGAGAGGGCCCCTCAAGTTTGGTAATCCATCACTTATTTATATTTATTCTTCTTGTAATTATCACGTGATTGGATATAATCATTTTATTTTGAGTTCATGTATTTTAATTAATTCTATTTCACATCATGTGCATTTGTTTACAAGAAAGCAATTCATTAACAGAGTGAGTCACTTTGAATTACTAAGATTTCAACACCACTCCTTGTTATATACTAGATCCATCTTTCACACATTAATTTTTATTCATATTTGTTCTAATATATTCACTTATTTTGTGTGTACTCTATCTTTTGGTTTAGTCATCTAAAAGATATGCATCAATGTGCATAATTCAATCTTTAAAAGACCATATTTGTGTAAACACATTGGGAACTTGTGCATCTGCATCATGAAATTAATTCCCACTCTATTCTCTGCAATAATGCATTGACACGTACTTTTATTAGTTGTACACATTATTCTTGTGTAAGAACATCCTTATATATTATGTCTCTCCTATCTATTGTAATTCTGTTTTAGCAAATATAACATTGCTTTTGTATTAAATGACAATTTATTCCAGCAAGGTTTACTTGTCCAGTGACACAACACAATCATTCATTATCACATGTACACATATATATTTTCTTTCACAATAAGGATGTCTCAGAGAGAATCTCTCTCTAATTTAAATGTGTTTTCTTGTGTGTATATATATGTTTCATTTGCATATTTTAAGTGTTCTTATGTACTATTATTTTGGTGTGTAAGTTTGATTACATAGTTTGGGGAGAGTACTCTTAAGTAGGTTTATTTTCCTGTAGCGTTCTCAATATAAGTTTAGATTGTGTGCACGCTAATTAGGCTTGAATCTGGCTAGTCTATCATAGGATTTATTCTAGGATACATTTAGATTTATTTTCAGCTTTTAGTTTAAAGCATTTGAATTCGATTGAGTTTTATTTAGAACCAAGGAATTTTACAATATCATAACACTGCATTACGGAGAAGACCATTGTCTGCATGATATTAGTAGTGCATGTACTTTGCCGAGAACAATTACCATCGAGTAGTTGGGATTGTCAGTCCAACAGGTCTGAATTATTCTTTTCCAGAGTCAAAAGATTTCCCACTCGATCAACAAAGTCTGTGTTGATAAGCAATATGTGTGCACCAATAGTAATTATTATTTTCATCATCAACGCTCATAGACTCACATAGATGGCAAACTCTTTCCTCCCATAATAACAATAATAATAATTTTCACAATAACAATAACAATAACAACACCAACAATAATAATAATTCACCAATCTTTCCTTGCACGTCGATCATCAACTGGAAAACCATATTTATTAATAATATGGCTTATATACGTCGATCCGCATACATCAACCACTTTTAAATGTGTGGCCATGGTTGATATACACTGATTGGCGTATATAAGCCATGTTATTAATAAATATGGCTTGCTAGTTATATATTAGTTAAAAGTTATTGGACCCACTTTTACATGGTATAGTATTATTTTAATATTATAATATTATATATTAGTTATAATACTAATTACTATTACTATTATATATTATATATGGGTCACATATTACCTAAAATCATTTAGGATATCAATTTCATTCTCAATATCCAAGAAAATTTTAGGTAGCTTGGGTAATGGGTAGACAAATTATATTATTAAAAAATTCCACCCATCTCCAAATTATATAAGAAAAAATTGCCTCTCATATGCACCTAGGCTTAATTTTTAGAATATTTTGATTGGCTAAACATGATGACATGGAATTTGTATTATGGTTCGGCAAACCATTTTTCAACCAAATTTCCGCTAATGAGATTTACAAAGGAAGAACCAGTGGGAGAACTGAGAAGGATGAAGCCTCCAACTTTTGATGGAGAAGTTAAGCATGGTTGTTGGCACTTAGAAGGTTTTTCCAGTTGCATAAGTGTTCTTCAAATATGGAAGAAAGGGTAGCCATATACCACTTTCAAGGGAAAGCATCTATTTGGTGGAATCACCTGGTAAAGCTGAGGGATATAGACGAGGACATAATTTCATGGAGAAAATTCTAGAAGTATTTATAGAGGGAGTAACTTTCATATCACTATTATAATAGAAAGATGGAAGAGTTCTTTGAACTCAAGTTGGGAAACTTTACTATGGAATCATATGAGAAAATATTGCTAGAGCTTATAAAGTATGCAAAATGATTGAAGTGGCAGGGAAGATTGCTAGTGAACTTGTATCTATCTTGATTGACTTTGTATCTAGTGATAGTTATGTTTCACCAAACCTAGTTGAGAAGTGTCACTTGAAGAAAAGANAGGTAAGATTGCTAGTGAACTTGTATCTATCTTGATTGACTTTGTATCTAGTGATAGTTATGTTTCACCAAACCTAGTTGAGAAGTGTCACTTGAAGAAAAGAAAACTTGAGACAACAAGCTTAGTGCAGTTGGCTACAGGCACCAGAAACAAAGTCACAGAAATAGTAAGAAAGTTCCTTTTGGGAATGAATGGCCTAGAATATTTTGCAAATTGGAACATCATACCTTTAGGATCATATGATGTATTGATTGGCATGTATTGGTTGGATGCACAACATGCAATACTTGACTATCATAGCAAGACTTACACATGTCTGGATGAATAAGGAAATTAAGTGACAATGAGAGGTATACCAAGACCCGTATCTCATAGACATATTTCAACCTTGCAATTGAAGAAGTGTTACAAGAAAGGTTGTAATTTGTATGCAACCCATGTGGAGGAGTAAAAATAAGGAAAATAACTAGAAATCCAAGAATTTTTTAGTGTTATAATAATTTCCAGATCTATTCCAAGAACCATAAGGAATTCCACTTGTAAGAGAAGTTGACTTCTCTATTGACTTGGTGGCAGGTGTAGTTCCTTTGTCAAAATAACCTTACATAATGAGCACACCATAGTTGAAAGAGTTGTATATGTAGTTAGCAGAGTTTTTAAAGAAAGGTTACATAAGTCCTAGTGTGTCACCTTGGGGAGCTCCAGTGTTGTTTGAAGAAGAAGGATGGAACTCTAAGACTCTGAATTGATTACAAACAGTTGAACAAATAAAATATAAAAAACAAGTATACTTTTCCTAGAATTGATGTTTTGTTTGAGGAACTAAGGGGATATAGGTTGTTCTCAAAAATAGATATCAGATTAGGATATCACTAAGTAAGAATAAGAAATGAAGATATCGGTAAGACAAACTTCAGAACAAGGTATGGAGTCTATGAGTTCACAGTAGTGCCTTTTGGGTTGACAAATGCACCAACAACATTGATGTGTTTAATGAATGGAGTCTTCAGAAAGTATTTGAATAAATTTGTGATTATGTTCTTAGATGGCATCCTCATCTATTCCAAGTCAGAATAGGAACATGAAGATCGTCTTAGGTTGGTGTTGTAATCTACAGGATCACTTGACATTATCAATAGTACATAGCTCATAAAATCATATATATAAGCCATTCACATATAATCAGAAGGAAGAAAACAAAAGTAATGGAGATAACAATAACAAGCTTCCATTAACATATAACCAAATAGTACAAAGGTGATCTATCATTCTAGATCACCAACCTTAAGTATGAAAATTACATTTGGTTATTTAGTTACATGTTGTTAATTGACTGGTCAATTATCTAATAAACATGACCAACTTATCCAATAAGTTGGTTGAGAAGACTTAATCAGCTGGTTGACTAGTCTCCTCCAATATCTCCCCCACCCGAAAATTCTTCTTCGTCCCAAAGAGAAAACGGAGATGTTATACATTCAAGATTTAGAATGAATCGATACTATCACGATGATGTAGACGTGTTTTCTGGAGGAATGCAGTCAACACAAGATTTAGAGATGGTTGGGGTAGAGAGGGAGAGGATGTTAAAGTCATTATCCAACCCACACACCTTTATTTGGTCAATTTGGCCTAATTACCCAATATCCTAAGTTAATTGAATCTAATTACTGACATGAGCATCAACACACCGGCAC
Source organism: Pseudotsuga menziesii (assembly GCA_001517045.1). Taxonomy (NCBI): domain Eukaryota; kingdom Viridiplantae; phylum Streptophyta; class Pinopsida; order Pinales; family Pinaceae; genus Pseudotsuga; species Pseudotsuga menziesii. Next base: position 196,246 of record LPNX010271113.1, read on the forward strand.
ACTCTTGACATCATCATCAACACCAACACACTCCTTCAATCAGGGAGGCCAACTAAGCCTTCTCCTTCAATCAGGGAGGCTAACTAGGATTCCTCCTTCAATCAGGGAGAAAATATGGGGTGATTTGCTTGTCATAAGTGCACCAATTAGTTAATTGAATGGTGTTTCACCTAACACAAATACATTCCAGCAGCACATATGTAAAGAATTGACCATCTTTGCTTGGGCCGGGTTCACATTCTAACTCTCTATCATCCGGATACGCCAGGTTATAACTCGCTAATTTTAGGAGGAGAAGGCTGTTCCTATAAAGGATATAATGGGAAGTATGGGTGTATGTTATGCTCTATTGTAATTAGGAGGTTACCCCAGGTGGTATTGTGAGAAAAAAACTCTTTTATGTTTTTGTATTTATTTATATATTGTGCTTTATGTTTATGAATGTCATTTCTTTCTTTTTATGTGCATGATTCGTGGTGAAAGTATCCTAACAAGTGGTATCAGAGTGCTTTTCTAGGTAGCACCTATGCCAGATCTAAGTAAGGAGAAGGACAGCCGGTCCTGCATGCCCAATCTATTAAAATGAGGAGCAAGTGGCTCTCAAATTCCTCAATGGAGCGATGCGTTTATTTCATCATCTTTTTGTTCTTTTCCTCTCCCTAATCAAAGCTTCCGAAACCAGTTGGGTGGATGGAAATAGAAAAGTAAATTATACCTATAGTCGATGCCAGGAGTCAGTATGAGCTAGAAGGTGCAGCGTGAACCTATAGTCACATGGAAGCTCTACTCAGTGCATGAACCTACTTATAGTAAGTCACCTCTACTCATCGAAACTCTACTTTGTGTGCATGAATAGACGTACGTGCTACAGGGTTAGTTCTCTACAACCAATACTAAGTTACCAGTTGTAAGTGAGTGACCACCAGTCATAGATCCCCTCCAATAGGTGTCCATGCCGAGTTATACGTTACCTAGACTACGTTACCTAGACTTTGTGCCCACTAGTCCACTCCCATGCATGTTACCTTATAGCTGCTTACCCATATGCTTATTACTATTACCGTGGAAAATACGATAGCTAAAGTACACGCACGCTGCGCGTTATAGGCTTTCCAATAGTTTCACAATAGGCTTTCCTTCCCTCGTGCGGATGCCAATTCCTTCCATCCAGCTCCTTACTCTCTATCTTCCCTTAGCGACTAGCTAAAACGCGTGGATAAACGATACATACCAAAGAAGCTGGTCGAACACAAAGAGGCTGGTAAATTTAAGGTTACCCCAAAACAGACGGGAATATGTGCTTTTAAGGTGGCTTCGTGCATGCAGTTCATGGATGGCTTATGTGAACGGGGGAACATCGTTTATATGTGATGGGAACGGATGGCTTATGGGACATCGCCTCTATGTTTACTGTAATGCCTTTTGTTAACCGATGGCTTCTGGTCAAGGGAACCGTGGGGGGTCTCTGTTAATTGCCTCTATGTCTGCTTTTATGCCTTCTGTGAACAACGATTGATTTAGTATTGTAAGTCCGTGAACCGATGGCTT
>LPNX010271113.1:207359-218818 GCA_001517045.1 Pseudotsuga menziesii
CCAAGCCATGCCGGCTAATGTGATTTTTTTCTTAATGAGATATTTGATAATTTATTCAGCCATTGACTAAGCCGCCCCAGCCTTATATCTCTAGGTTAGGCCTAATAAGAAATCTCTCCTGTGGCCTTAATGCTTAAACTTTTCCTTGAACTGAGGCTGGGAGGGGAGAAACGAACCATGAGCCATAGGCCTCGAGCCTTAAACCTTTAGCCTTTAGCCTCACCAGCCTCAACAGCCCAACTTATGCCTAAAGACATTAGCCAAAAGCCAACCCCAACTTATGCCTAAACAAGTACGCAAACCAAAAACCTTCAACACCAGCCAAACCAAGTCTTCTGCCAGAAGCCAACTAGACAAGTACAACAGCCCACCTACAGATTCAACATCCACCTCACCCAAGCATCTCACTTCAACCAACCATATCACATATGCCATCACACCAATATCAATATACTTACTTACGTTGATATACAAATAGAGGGGCATAGTCAACCGAGCGAGAGATTAGGAGTTTTAGGAGCTGGATGAATGATTCCACATAACAGAGCCAGTTGGTTAAGCAGTTTAACTAGTTGCAAGATGTGTGAATACGTATAAGAACTAGTAACAAATGATTAAAGACTGATTACTATCACTTATATAAAATGTATGCTCTAAAACAGGATGTATTACAGAGCTTCTATGTTTGATTTCCATTAGATTGAAAATGGATATTATATTACTATGAATGATTAGGGTTATAACGTACTCATAATACATGCTTTGATTACACTAACTATAACATATCATAAGCTCAAGGATCATGAAGCTTTATTACACTAATATGATTAACATTACTGTAACTACTATGATTAGTACGAGCTCAGCTTGATTATCGTATGTGATTCCTGTATTACCATTGCTTGATAGATTAGGGGAAATACGTGTCTCTACATGCTTATTACTAGTCTAGATTAGTACAAGCTTATACTATGATTTGAAATGTACCTTATATTAGGGAAAGTAAGCAACAGGATATGGTATGAATAGAATACAATAACCCTATATGATATGGGCTTACTACTCATTAGATCTATGAGCTGTAATAAGGCTGAAAGGGATAACCCACCATATAGTATATGATTTTATTATGTAGATACAAGGGATAAGTATGAGACAGGGAAAGTAAAGATGAGGTCCATCTTTACATTCCAGCAGCACATATGTAAAGATGGACCTCATCTTTCGCTACGGGAATGTCCACTTGCGCTTTTTTTTTGGAAAAGCCGCGAGTCTTTATGTAAGCCTGGCTAATTCTCCTCATTCCAAATTTCAACTTGGTGAAGTCCATTCAAATTCCAAGCATAAATATTCAAGTTCTCAAGAAAAAGTATATCAAAACAGAGTATTTTTCAAGCATTCTTTCCTGTATTTTCTTGTTTGAGACATTTAAGTTAGGCACCGATTGCGGGGAAAGGGAAGTGAATTTTTGAAAACCAAAAGAGGTTTTTGTCGGCAATGGGCCCATTCAAAAAAAATCTTTCAGTTTTGTAACAAATGTTATGTTTTGATTCGAATGGATATTTACAGCCTATTTTTACAGTTTTGAAAATTAACTAATTTCTTGTTTTAGTCTGTATCTTTGGACATGCTTTCCAAACAACTACGTAGAAATTTGTAAAAAGATGTTTGGTCAAAACAGATCATCTACAAAATACTCTCTCTATTTCTCTTTATTTTTATACAGGTATCATGGATTAAGAGATATGGAGGGATATTTGAGAAAAGTAGTCTGTAAGCTCAAATGCACCAAACTTTAGATCTTGTTCAAAGGATGAAAACACAACTAAATTTATGGATAGAAGCCAAGTAAAAATGGATTTACAAATTATTATGCTGGGGTCAGATAAAGATAACCAAACACTCTATGTCCCTATTGAAAGAAGAATATTATAATTTCAAATGTAAAAAATAAGGATACTTATCCAAGCTCAATGTGTTTTCATCGAAATATCTTCCAAAGAACAAAGCTAAATCGAACACAACAACTCTATCCAATCAGATTGTTTTGGTAAAGGATCTACATCGATTATATCAAATACATGTTCACTTTAATAATCTCATTTCAAATCCCATATTCCAAAATGGAAATTATGCATTACTTTCCAGATTCAGGTGCATGTACAGGTGGCAGAACATTTTTAATAATAGTCAAAACAAACTTGAAGATCCTCATCTGATTCTTTATTAGATCCAATCCAAAGAATCAGGCATATTAAGAGAAACTATGAACAATTGTCAATATGATTTCAATAAAGTAAATTCAAAATAGTCCAAGAGGTTCCTTTTATTCGAGGATTTCTTGTAACAGTTTTACCTATTCATAAGTTGTGAGCTTGTCAAAATATTAAAGAAGCTTATCCACGATGTCTTGACATTTTACACTTGCCATCTATCTTTTCTGAAAGAATCCTGAGATATTTATCATCTTGCAATTCGATTCCAAGTATTTTATTTTTATGGAAACATGCTATTACATATTTTATTGTAAATTGTTCACATCAATTTTGTTAGAGTTATTCCTAGGAGACAGGGAACAGTTGGCCACATATTAGAGATCCATATTCTAATCTTCAAGGAGTGAATTGATCAGTGAAATGACAGGTTCATATTTGGGTACAAGCTCCAGAGTTAAAGGAGAATTCGATTCATATTCCAAAGGCATCTAAATCCACCTTTTCTAGATTCCTTGCGACCAATTCGAAACTAGTTCTTTTCTAGATTTTATTCCTAAAAGTTTGCAAACAAACATTTCATGTTGTGTAATTTCTATAAATTCTATCAATTTGCAATGTAAAGGGGTTGGATAGTGTCTCATGAGAGCATTGTGCTCGACTCGTGAAGTGAAATTCATGTGTATGCAAATTTTAAATCTTTTTTATCAGTTAATGTTGATGAGACATTGCTATTGAAGACTCATAACAATATGTTGTAAGATTATGTGATTTCTTATGTTTATTTCATATCTATTTCTTCTTGTCATTTAATGCATAATTATATTATGTACTGAGGAGCTTTTTACTACTTTGCTTTATTTTTTATGAAGAGTTTTTGCTTAATTGCTTCATCTTATATGAGGAGTTCTTGCTGAGTTGATTCATCCTTAGTCATAATTGATATAATTCATGTTCATTCAGTTATTTCTGTGTACAACAAGGACAAAGTATTTCATAGTTGTGTTCATATATAGATTGTATAATTATCTGCTTTCAGTAGTTTCATAATATTTTCCTATTTTCTTCATCCATTCATTTACCGACTACAAACTCAAACTTGACTTGCAATGTACTTGATTGCCTTTAACATGTGTTAATCATTCCCTTAACTGGTCATTATCCTTATTGATTCATTTCCTGGATTTCCTTAAGTCCCAACCAAACCCAATTCAAATGTTATTCATCCCTAGAGATTAAGATGTGTTGTTCGAGTTCGACTTTCATTCCTTGAACCGATTCTAGCACAAACACAAGAGACAAGAGGATATTCTAAGGAATGTAAAAAGGATACCCTTGTATTTTTTAGTCAACACTGGAAAGATTTGACTGGTGTAGGGACTGATACATTCATGCTCATATTTTTCATAATACAAGAATCTTGGTGCTAGCATAATTTAAGTGCAACAACTCTGAATGTTATGGCCCAATCCTTCATTTTGAAATTCCAACCTTTAATAAGATATTATATGAAAACTTAGAATGCTACAATTGGACCACTCAAAAGAAGAAACAATATATGGAAATGATATGCTGAATAATTCTTATCTATCATACCTGAGAATAATGTTTCTTTCATTCATCCCTCACCAGTAGAAAAACTATTCTCTTCTAGTAGCAGAACTAAAGATGCCTTTTAAGATGTTTATTGGATGCAAATTGTCCACTGATTTCAACATTTTCATCATGCACATTTAAATTAGAAGTCTTATGATAAGAACATATTTCTCCAACAAGTTGTCTTACTAATTGTTATCATCCTTTGTCTTATTTGGAGAGGAATAAAAAGAGTAATGTTCTATACTTGTACTTAAGTATTTGCAACACTTATTGAAATCCCTACACTATCCTACTCTTACTTGAAAAATAGAATCTTCTTTTAAGTATATGAGTATTTTTGGTGCATCCATTTACGTAACAATATTTCTAACATGCTCATATCCATTTCTGAGAAATACACCTCTATATTTACATGAATATGAGAAACCTGTTGTTTTAAAAATTCCAAAAAATATTGAGAGAGGGAGTGATACTGTGTTCTAGTAACTGTCTGAAACCAGATTTCAATGTGATCTATGTTTTCTGTATCCTATTTGTATGTCATTTTGTAAGGTTCTTCCAAAATCTGCTCATCAAATTTAGGAATTCTCCAAGGATCCGGTGATAAGTGTGCAAAACATTCTTCAATCTCTGGATCAAATGGTTGTTCCTCATTAGGCATGGTCCATTCTTCTTCACTCAATAACCTTTTGAACATTCTTTAAGTTATGTTAGGGTCTAAAGTTCCTTCTCATGAAATGGATGAGTACCTCAAGAAAAAATGATTAGTTCTCAAAAGGAAAAATCATCTAATACTAGAAAAAAAATGAAAACTTCAGAATTGAAATTTAATTTACTATTAAATATACCTAGTCATTCATCACAAGCAAGACAAAGATTTGGAATATCATCAGCAATGGTGACAGAGCAGGAATACTTACCTTCTTCAACATGGTTGTATTGCAGGTTCTTACCTCTCGTCTTATTTATTCATTCCCCCTCCTTGTCAAAATCACAACTATGCACAACTAACTCTCTATTCTAGCCCATTCCATACCATCCATGACATCAAAGTAAAAAATGTTTGAAAAATTATATGTTTAATCATTTCCCAATATTAAATTGTCAACCTGGGACGTAAAGTTGTGACAAATGGACATTATCTATGCAAAGCTAGTTTATCAAGAAGTTATGTGTACCTTCTAACTAAGATTAAATCAAAACCTAATGCTTGAGAAAGGAAATTCATTCACACACAACATAATTTAAAATGAAAATCAAAGTCTAATATGCATTCCATCTAAGTTATATTTGTCCATTGCTCAGGTACTGATAATATTGTTGCAGGCGTACTTCTTATCAGCACAGAGCTTCATTGATCAAGTGGGCAATCTTATGACTCTGAAAAAAGAAAAAATTAGACCTGTTGGGCTGACAAACCCAACTACTATGTGGTAATTGGTCTCGGACAAGTACATGCACTACTAATATCACACATACAATGGTAGGCTCAGTAATGCAGTGCTATGATATTTTACAATTCCTTGGTTCTAAATAAAACTCAATCCATTTCAAATGCTTAAAACTAAAAGCTGGAAATAAATCTAAACTTATCCCAAAATAAATCCTATGATAGACTAGCCAGATTCAAGCCTAACTTGTGTGCACACAATCTAAACTTATATTGAAAACGCTACAGGAAAATAAACCTACTTAAGAGTACTCTCCCCAAACTATGCAATCAAACTTGCACACCAAAATAATAGTAGAGAAGAACACATAAATATGCAAATGAAACATATATATACACACAGGAAAACACATTTAAATTAGAGGATAGGTTATCTCTCAGACAACCTTATTGTCAAAGAATATATATATGTGTACATGCAATAATGAATGGTTGTGTGATGGACAAGTAAATCTTGCTGGAATAAATTGTCATTTAATACAAAAGCAATGTTATATTTGAAAAAATAGAATTACAATAGAAGAGATAAAATATATAAGAATGTTCTCACACAAGAATAATGTCTACAGCTGTAAAAGTATGTGTCAATGCCTTATTGCAGAGAACATAGTGGGAATTAATTTCATGATTTAGAGGCACAGGTTCCCATTGTGTTTACACAAATATGATCTTTTAGAGATTGAAATATGCACAGTGATGCTTAGCTTTTACATGACTAAACCAAAAGACAAAGTACACAGAAAATAAGTGAATGTATTAGAACAAATATGGATAAAAATTAATGTGTGAAATATGGATCTAATATATAACAAGGAGTGGTGTTGAAATCATAGTAATTAAGAGTGACTCACTCTATCAATGAATTTATTTCTTGTAAACAAATGCACATGCTGTGAAATAGAATTAATTAAAATGCATGAACTCAAAATCAAATGATTATATCCAAGCACATGATAATTACAAGGATAAATATAAATAAGTGACAGATTACCAGACTTGAGGGGCCCTCACAAATTGGTAACAGCCAGTGAAATGTTGCACTAGATTATCTTTATACTCAACAAAATCTCATGAACCTCTTATTGCATAATAGAAACAAAAATTACAAATCTTGAGCACAAAACTTGAAGCGTATTACAAAATCCAAGTGACTAATATCTTGTTATTCACCTACAAATATATATGTATACATCATACATCCATTGAACATGATCAAATCGAATCCCCAATTGCAGGATTCGAATTTTACATTATTAGATAAAATTCCCCAATTCTGGAAATTCACCATTTTGGGCATATTTTCCTTATTCCCCCACTGATATATTTCAAAAGGAGTTATACTTTGGCGAAATTGTATAAGGATTGCTCGGTTTGTTGGTTTCTGGGAAAAACCCATGTCTCGGAATCTTTATATTCTCCTCCATATGCATGCAAATTGAGGTGCAATATGGTTGTTTGGAAAAAATACTGCTATAAATTTGGGTTTAACTAGAATCTTAAACCAGCCTTATACCTTCACACGTGTGATATGGGTGCGATCTAATGAACAGAAAGCCATGTTGGAGACATATTTAACCAAGTCCAAGTGGCATAATTTCATTCGGAACCCTGCAACTATCTCGAACTACTCTAATTACAAATTTTGGAAAACTTGTAAACACTACGAAAAAATTTATAAACACCGCCATAAAACTTGTAATCGCTAGGAAAATCTAGTGATTCGTTATTTTTTATAAAAATAACAAGTATAATCATGTTTAATTCATTAAAAATGAAGGATAATGACCATGAACATGCCACAAGGGTATGAAATGGTGATTTATGAGATATTATGACAAATGTAGTGATGAGGGAGTGGGAAATGAAGTAATAATGATAAAATGCCTATCTACAAGTGATGATGACAGTGACATGATGGTGACAAATTGGTGGCTCAACACTTGACAAGTTGAGGGGTATACAGACTCTTCATCGGAGTCGTCTTCTAAGGATGATGATCCTTCACCACCTCCTCCATCCACCATTCTAGTAGTTGTTGAATCATTTACTGCCACACGTGCATCTAGTTTTTATCCACCACCATCCCATCCTCCATCAGGCCCACCAACATCCAGTGAGGCACCATCTATCGAAACAGTAGTCGCATTAGTCCCATCACTACCATTCCCTCCTCTAACAAGTCAATCACCTCCCCCTTATTTAGCATCCCACCCCCACTCCTCTATTAGGCCCACCACCATCCCATCCTCAAGAAGTCCCACCATCACCGTCCCCTCCCGCAATAAGCACACCACTACCATCCACTAGTGCACTAGCTACAACATCCATTGATGCACCAAGTGATTTACACGATCAGATGTTTTCAAGTTATATAGTTATTGATGGATACATACGTCAGTTTTTCCTCTTTTCACTGTTATATGACACGAGGATTGGTTTAACCTCTACCTCTTTTGGTGTACATGGATCTAATGACTCTGGCTCTAGGAGAAGTCCTAGCTAGCATATTTGATTGTTGAGATATATATCGACATGCACATTGATTGTTGATATGTATATTTCACTTTATGTGTATATTTGACATATATTGATTTTGAAATTATCGTTCATGTATATTATTCATTTTCATATGTTAATCATTTTCATAACATGTTCATGTAGATGTTACTGGGTAATTTTTTAATCTCCAATATTGTTCCATAAATTCATTTGATTAATATTTACTACTAAAACGATTGTAAAAAAATGTTATGAATGGAATATTATATAGTATTGAGAGATCTGTCATTGTAGAATCATAAGTCCAACTACTTTTGCTTAAAATGGAATTTTGTCTTTTGAATTTATAAGAGTTATCTCATGGTTTAAATATTGATATGCAATGAGGGATCTCTTAATGGCCTTATCCTTAAAATGATAACTAATATTCGATAAACAATTATTTGAGTTCTCTTGCTTATAATTGAGTGTATTTCAAAGGAATTGCAAGCCTTCACTAGTCACGAGTTAGTAAATGAGGTTACTACACTAGATATGGATGGTTGTGATATGTTTTGGAAAACTTCATTTTTTCTAGTGAGTAAACCATAACATAAATTTCAAATGAACTTGAAATATGAAATTGAATTTTTTTTTCAACCCTATGGCATGGTCACTAAATGTTTGAGTTTAATCTTTGATCTCATGTTGATAAGTATTCTATGTTATAAGAAAATGTGGCCAAAAGTTGTCATTCCTTTTTAGGTGAATGATTTGGGATCATAGATGAGATATAATCCAATATGCATATAAAATGAAAATATTGACATTGGATTTGTACATGCTTGTTATTAATGACAATGCTCATTGTATTATTCAGTTTTTAATTTGATAACTTTTTTGTAACTGCAAGTTGCACCATGTTTATGTTCATTTGATTTGATTTCAATATGTTTTAACTCATACTAATATGTATTATTCATTTTCATATTATGTTAGTGGTAATTTCAAATTAATATTATCTTTAATAAAAAAATATTTTATTAATTGAAATTTAAAAACTAATACATACCAAAATATTTTTAACCGAGGATGAATATAAACAATAACAATAATTATATCTATATACTTTTCAATAGACATTTATATTTCTTTTCACACTTTTCAATATTGTATTTTATATCTATCTTCTTATTATATATAAAAAAATATCATGTCTTTAAATATTTTTAAATGCTATATTCATTTCTATTTAATCACAATCTCCAACAAAACATAAACAAATATTATATATCATGGCATATCAAATCAAAACAAATAATATATATATATATATATATATATATATATATATATATATATCGTTATTATATAAAAAACAATGTCATATTATGCATATCAAAACAATATGTTATATCTCAAATATTGGATAAAGAATTTTATATATATTGAGGTGTTAAACATCCCATAGAAAGAAAATGTGATATCAAACACGGTTATATTATCTAATCAAAACATATTTGTTTGGGTTAGACTTGTGGTCATGCATGTGTTTGTCGGTGTAGTCCTTAGGGTACTACAATATGGTATCCGAGTCATTGACAATACTAGGGCTTAGGGCTTATTGGACCTATGTGTTTCATAATATATTGGTTTTTGTATGTATTTGTGTGTATCACTATTATGTCAAGGACATTATGGCAGGGATACGGAGAAGGGATATTTTATGTGCTCCCTTTTTACTTTATTATTAGTCTAATTTGTATAGGTGTGTAATTTGTCTGGGTATGCAAATTGCTTTAAATAATTTTATTTATAAAATAAATATTTAACCTGAATTTGTGTATTCTATTAAATAACATCAACAAGTTAATAAGTGAATTTGTGAATAAATTTCAAATAACATCAATAAGTGAATAAATGAATTTGTGAATAAATTTTAAATAATATCAATAAGTTAATCTTGTTGATGGACATTTGTTTACTTGAAAGTTAAGTTGAGGGATGGTTGAATGTATGAAACCAATATAGAGTGGGATGTTAAATAAGCCTTATGATGTCTTAGTATGCTTTTGACCTCTTGAGTTTGAGGATGTTCATATAATGTTTAACTCTAGTTAATATGAAATCATGTCATTTGAATTGTGATTGTAATAACTTATAATTATTTAATGTCATTATATATGTTATGTTGATTAAACATGTTTACAAACTTGATTAGTAAATGACCTTCATGGTAATTGTTGTTAATATTAATTTTATAAAAAGTGAAAATTGTAGACCTTACAAATAAAAACTATTTACATAAAAATAATTACGAAAGAGCTTGAAGTTCCACAAAAAATAATTTCTCTTAGACGTTGTGGTTGTAAATGGTTGTTAAGTTTTCATATCCAACATAATAATAATTTTATAAAAACAAATAACATGCAAATCTTACAATTGGAAAGGTTTCATAATTCATTAAAGACCTTGAAGCTCCACATTATTTTAATTTTTCTTCAACATGATGGTTGTAAAGGGTAGTTAACTTTTCATAACCAACATCATAAAATGAAGGGAAAAAAATCATCAATTAAAGATACCTATAATAAAATTCCACAACCATAACATAAATGTCCAAATAAAACATTTGCATATCACTATTTGTTTCTATCACCCTAATCATCTTCCTCGCTTGGCATGATAACGTTGTTGTTCTAAAAATATTGTTTTGACCTCAGATCATGTCTTAGTACAACCAACCAATCCCTATCAACCACATTTGGGTAAAAGAACACTTGGTTGTAGTGTTTTATGCAAACATAAGGCTCTTTATTTTCATCTCAAATATTTTAAGAGTACATATATATTATCTCATTATCATGATATTTCTTTAAATTATTCTAATTGAAAGTATCCCACCACTTGCACCTAAAAATACACATTGGAAAGATGAGAAGTCCACTTGCATGATCTCTTGTATCTTGGTGACGTAACCTAGATTCCAATATATTAGGTTCTAATCATGATGGCTAACACAACTAGATCGGTTAGATTTGACCTCCACTCCATAGTCAAATGTTACACATCCATCACCAGTATCCTTAGTGAGAAAGAGATGTACACATCCCTGCATAGATGGGAACAATGCACATATAAAAATGTGAACAATTGATGTTGTCATATGTCTAATAATTCGATCATTAATAAAAACATAATACATGTTATCATTCAAATTTGAATTATAAAATGAATAATGTACATAGATATATTATTACAGAGTTGTTGCACACAATCCCTATGTTTAGTGCATCCTCTTCACCACATGGGTAATCGCTAGATACAAAATATTTCTCTTTTATATGATCAACCAACCAACTATTAGGACAAGTCATATTTTATTTTAAATGATCATGATAAGGCATGTTTCTACCATTCAATCATCTAAATTCTTTCATGTCATTGTCCCATTTCCTTCTCTTCGCTTCATACAATGAGATATGTGGTTGTGTTTCATCTACATTGTAAATAGAAAATTTATTGACAACATAAATTTATGCATTTGCTGATGTATTCATGAAATGAAAATGATTAGTATGGCATTATATATATATATATATATATATATATATATATATATTTTATAAAGTTCAGTGTAGATTGTTAATTTGTAGAAAAGAAAAATGACAAAAGATGAGTGACAAAATATTTATCATGTTCCTTTTTCTATTTGTTTG
>LPNX010271113.1:218958-266595 GCA_001517045.1 Pseudotsuga menziesii
GTGATGGAGTCCATCTTTGCCACTGGTGCAAAGGTCTCATTGTAGTCTATGCCATGTACCTGTGAGTAGCGCTTGGCTACCAATCTTGCCTTATATTTCAAAGGTGAACCATCAGTAGCAAATTTGGTTTTGTAAACCCACTTACACTGAACTAGCTTCCTCCTTGGGGGAAGATCAACCAGCTCCCAAGTGTTGTTCTTATGGAGTGAGCTGAACTCTTCTTTCATGGTTGTTTGCCATCTTGGATCATGTGCTGCATCTTCATATGTATATGGGTCTGATTCAACCATCAGATAGCATTTCTCTGCAAACAAAGGGTCTTTCATACACAGAGCACTCTCAAACTGAGATCTAGTCCTCCTAGGATCATTAGGATTTCCATCTAGTTCTCCAGCTGCATGAATGGTCTTTGCTGCCCATTTTGGTCTTGTAGGACTATTAGTATCTGCAATTAAATCATCATTATCAGACATATCAAAATCAGCAAACTCAACTATCTCTTCACTTACATTCAATGGTTCTGGTGGTGAAGAGGATTCTCCAACTTCCACTGCTGCTAAAGGCTCTTCTTGGAACTGAACACTCCTTTCAATGAAGGCTTTGTTTGTGCTCAAATTGATCAGCTTGTGCCCTTTTGAATCTTCAGAGTACCCAACAAATAGACACTCTTGGCTTCGGGGCTGCAAAGCCTTCCTCTTTTCTGTTGGAATTCTAGCCCAAGCCCTTGAGCCAAAAATCCTGAAATGGGTCACATTTGGCTTGTGCCCACTCCATGATTCGAAAGGATTCATACCATAAAGTTTTTTATGAGGCACCCTATTATGAATATAGGCTGCATAGTTTATAGCTTCGGCCCAAAACTTTGGTGGCAAAGTCTTAGCCTCCATCATGCAGGTTGCCATCTCTTTCAGTGATCTGTTCTTCCTCTCAGCAACACCATTTTGCTGTGGTGTGTAAGGGATAGAATGATGCATTTGAATACCTGCATCTGCACAATATTGAATGAACTCAGACTTGACATACTCAACACCATTTTCAGATCTGAGGACCTTGAGTTTCCTCCCAGACTGGTTTTCAACCAAAGCCTTAAAAACTTTAAAGAGGCCAAAAACTTCAGACTTGTGTTTCAGGAAGTAAACCCAGCAATACCTGGAAAATTCATCTATGAATGTCAATGTATATTTGTCCTGACTCATTGACATATGAGGAAATGGGCCAGCAACATCACTATGGATCAACTCAAGAGGTGTAGAGGTTCTCTCATGACTAGCTTTCTCAAATTTATGCTCTGGGTGTTTTCCTAAGATGCAACCTTGACAGACTCCTTTGGAAAACTTAATCTTTGGTAACCCTATGACCATTTCTTTTTCACTAAGATCAGAAATATACTTATAGTTAAGGTGGCCAAATCTTTCATGCCAAAGCTTGCTTGCTTCATTAGCATGAATCAGAAGAGCAGAGGGGTTTGAGTAGGGTAGGAAGTGTGAGAACATGTATACCTTCGAAGTGTGATTTGCAACTCCTTTTGCAATGACTTTACCACTTGAGATCTCTGTCATATCAACTTCATCAGGGGAGAATATGACCTTCTTTGGAGACCCTGTGTGGGTCATCTGATACACTGATAAGAGGTTAGAGGCGAGACCTAGAACATACAATACATTGCTGAACTTACCATGGTCAAGATCAATCCTCCCTTTGCCCAAAATTTCAGTGAGAGAGTCATCTCCTAGTACAATTGGTGGACCTTTCGACATGTCAAGTGAGGTGAATGACTCCTTGGTCGAAACCATATGTCTTGAAGCTCCAGAATCAATGATGAAACTGGGTGATCTTGATGTGCCAGCAACCAATGCATGAACTCTCTCTCTGTCTTCTGAATTTGATCCTCCTTCCCTCTTCTTTGAGTTTTCAAGAAGGGAGATGCCATTCTTCTCTAGGAGTTGGGTCAGCATGTCAATTTGCTTCTTCATGCAGGAGCTTTCAGGATAATTGCCCTTACTGCAGTATGTGCACTTGCTCATTTCTCTGTTCTTCTTCTTCTAGGGGTTCTTCTTGGAACCTTGGGGCTCCTCTGGAGACTTGTTCTTGTCTCTCTTTTGCTCAGGTGACTTCTTAGCTTTCTTCTTGCCTTTTGAATCCACCCTTGAATCTCCAGCAACCAGAGCTTGGTCTTTGGAAGGTTAGATGGTGCCCATCATCACCAATTTATCTTGTTCTTGTGTGAGAGATTCCATGAAATCTGCAAGGCTAGGCATTTTCCAGGCTTGAGCTGTCAACTTTGTGGCATGGAAGGTCGAGACAAACACTAAATAGTTAGGGCCAAGCTTCGAGAGTATGGCCAAAACCAGTTGCTCCTCCTTCTTTTCGATCCCACACTGTTTTAGATGAAAAACAAGGGCTTTGAACTTGGAAAAGTAGAGTTGTAGGGATTCAAAGCTATTTGGACTCAGGGAGATCAATTCATTTTCAATTTGATGTCCCCTCATCTCATCTGTCTTACCAAAAATCTCAACAAGCTTCTCCCATACTTCATTTGGTGATGTTAATCCATCAAGATGGAAAAGGATGTCTCTAGATATGCTCAGACACAGGAGACCATAGGCCTCATCCCTCCTGTTGTGCCATTTAATTTTCTCTGCAGCTGCATTGGGCTCTGCTTCTGTTTCCATAGTCACTCTGTAGAGGCCTTTCGCTCTCAACAGTATCTCCATCTCTGCTTTCCATTCAAAGAAGTTAAATGGAGTCAAGATGATCTTCTGAGATTGATCCATAGCTCAGAAATTGTCCCTTCAGTCAGCAGAATGCTCCCAGTCAATGATGTCGAACCTGCAATAACAAATTTTAAGGAGAGAATTCGATCTACAAAGGCTCTGATACCATGTGGAAATTGAACCCAGGTGTTAGAACAATTACACTCACAAAAATTGCCAATTACACATGCAAATTACACACAAAGGATACTGAATATGGAGTAGAACACTAATCTGTATTGAATAAGTGTACAATAGCCAACCCTATGAAGTCATAGGCTACCACAATAAATAATTACATGAGAGATTCGAATGCATAAGGATGCCATACGAATTTGGTCAAAAGCAGGCTTACTAAATCTAAGCAGATCCCCCATAGGTGCATAAAGCAGTTTCCAAATATATCTAGGAGCTCACGAATTGGCAAAATCAATTAGGCAAGCTAATAGATGATGGAAGGACAACTCATACATGCTTTTCTTAGGAGAAAAGAGTGGAGGATGATGAGGACAAAAAACAAGTTAACTTCACCTAGTCAAACTTTCCCAATTGCCTTAAAACTCAGCAAAAGCAGGCAATAAAGCAGAAAAAGCAAACATGCACTAGGAAGGCCAGGATAAAGCAGATTTGATTCCAAGTGGTTTCCCAAGCACTCCATTAATCAATTTTAGCAAGTTTGACCACTTTGGACATGTGGATGACAACTTGCATAAGGTGGAATATGGAAACTAGGCAAATAAGACAAAAATGAATTAATTAATGTCTAAGGTAGCTAACTATGGGTTGATTATTCTAACATAAGAAAAATATGCAAAGTCATAAAAGACGACTAGGATGACAAAATATCATCTATTTTATGGGAATATCGAACACTGTATAAGAGATCAACAAACCATACCTCATTTAAATTAATGTATGGTCAAGAAGTTGTCGTACGACTACACTTTAAGTAGAAAGATCCAACAATGTCACAAGTACTACATCTTGATATTGTAAAAGCCATCTATGAAAAAATGTTTGACTAAACAAAATTGGAAGAAAAACGTACAATTGAAATACACCATCAAGATGTCCAAAATAAACAACAAAAGCATGGAATGACAAGAATATTCAGTGTAAATACATATCAGTCGATGATTTGGTCCTCCTATATAACATTTGGATAAAAGGAAAACCTAAAAAGATGGAAACTGGATGGTTAGGAACCTATATTGTGGAATAATTAAACAACAATAGCTCAGTGAGACTAAAGACTTTAGAAGGTAGCATCTTTTAAAATGTCTTTAATGGAGCATGACTATAATGATATCTTCTCTAAAAATTGTGCAACCCCAACAAGTGATCGTATCATCACTAGTCGAATGTTTTGTCCTAGGTTTGTTATAATTAATAATAAGTTAGTTAAAAAACAATTTTAATTAACAAAATAGTTACATAACTAACTTAGAAATGTATGTAAAGTAGTAAAACATGGAACGACTTGAAAGAATTGATGAAAGGAATAAGAACATGGGTGCTAGCTAGGAAAAAGAGGCGGAGTGTGAAGATGTAAGAAGAAAAAAATTCCAAAGTAACCATTTTAGTGAACTCGAAGAAAGAATGCACCCGCTAAAGCGATCATCTGAGATGTTGCCTAGACGACCAAAATCCGATGATAGGAGACATTATTCATGACACCAATCATAATACCAAGCATTATGATCAACTATCTCGACATACACAAGAAGAAATATTATTATGCAAGATTCCCCAAGCAAGCAAAGAATTTATATCCCACATGAGCTACAATCAATGCATTAACCCACTTTGCCTCTATCGACACATATTGTTGTCGCTATAACTGCACTAAAAGAGAACCTAGTTTTACGATCACTCAATTAGGAAATAGAAACTTGTAGATATGAATATAATCAGATAGATTGCATTATTGATATCCCATCCATGCCTTCAAAATGATCTCTTGCAACAACCAAATCCAAAGCTATTGAAACAAGAGATAAAATGCTGCAGGAGGAATCCTAGATGACACATCTAGCAGCTTGGATACATCAAATCAATAAAGAAAAGATGGATGAACCCTACCAATGAAAAACTTATACAAAATTTCATGCATGGTAAATTCAAGAAAAAAAGTGGACATAATCTGCGCAAAACCTTAACATAGCCAAGATTCGGCTCTATCTGAATGCACCTCTAATAGCACCATTAAACAATCTCGAGAAAATAATTGATAAATTACTCATCAACAACTATCATGATAGAAAAAAATGGGATATATGAGCCTATTCCTATCACATATTCACTGATAGGAGAAACTATAGGATTATCAAGAAAGGGCTCGACCGTTCTGCTCACCAGAAAAGTAGCACCCCTAGTAGAAGAATTGACAGGGCTATCCACCAGGAAAATTTCTAAAGGGCTAATAATCAGCAAGGTACAGTGCAAAAACTACAAATGTGTTTCCTTCATTATATCACTATGTTTAATAAGTTTAGGTCGGGCTTCTGACTTGAGGCTATACATGCTAGAAGTAGTAAAATAGGTTGTCGAAGGCATAAATTAGGTCTTAAAATGGAGACAACCACTTAGCTCAAATTTTCAAGGATAATTGTGCAAAATTTCAAGGCTCTTCCGATGCTATTTGATTCATTTTGTTGCTAATATGGATGGTAATGGCCAAAATCATCCCTATCAGCGAAACGGTGTTTTCAAACACCCATGAACCACTCATGCACAATTTTGAGATATTCACGACAAGAGGGTCAACATTTAAGGTAAACAAAGAAAACGTTTACCTGGAAAATTGGTTTCAAGATATAAATAACAAATGCACCCGCTGGAGGGTACCACAGTTAGTTTGACAATGTCTACCATAAAGAGCACATATTGAACTTGGCCCTAACTATACAAAACTTTGGTATACGAACGACACAAGTGGGGATGCTCAATAGATTTATTTTTACCCTAACATCCATGATATTTTCATTGGTCTTACATGAAAATTGAATATGGTATACCCCATCCTAACTATAGATAAGTCTTAATGCCTCGAGATCATTGAAACCTTGACATAATCAGATCAAGAAGAACAAAAAGATATAGCACTATACCTTACTGCATTTTCACTAGAAAAAGAACTAGAGAACCCACTTTCTCTTGCACCAATCGACACAAATGGCAAACAACAAATTGTTGAGTATTCATAGGGGGTGATCGAGGATGAAGGGAATGCCAATGCACTTCTCAAGGAAGGATAGCCACCCAATTTTAGTGACCCGTGATTGTAGGAAGAAGTTACAAATGTGTCCCACAAAATATTCATTTTTTAGCATGCGATGAAATGAAAAGAAATAAGGCAAGATTCAAGAAAAATACAACTCATGCATGAATCTACATAATATGGAATTGAATAAATTTGAGACCGGGCTCATACCACCCTTGTTGAAGCATTCAAAAACAATATGACAGTCAACATGCAAATTAAAAGAGACTTCCAGTCAAAGAAGACATCATCACCATCCATCCACATTATGAGCCTTAGTCCTCCTCATAAGAAAAAAAATTTAGATACATTTGTGAAATCCATTTATGAGGTTGAAGTCTCAAACGACATCCCAATTCCTTCACCTACTAGAATCTAGGAAGAAACACAGCATGAGGTAAACCCTGATTTCCACTTTTGAAAAATCACCTAAATTTTTTGAAGCCTTTGCATGCTACTACCATAAAAATTATGTTGGAACTTCCCCTCAACCAATCATCGTAGAAAATTTGACCTAGGTCCAAAAGAAATCTAATACTACTAGTAAAATTGAAGTTACATCCACTTTGATCGGTGGCAGTCGACTCGACCGTCATTTACTATTGCTTCGTCTGTTCACCCTCCATCATTATATATACCCTCCCCCTTTATGGGAGATAATAGAATAATTCTAGTAACCTCTATTGATTCAACTCTCCTTACCACTTCTCCCCTATTGACCACCTCACCCCCCATGACACCTTCTACAGTCGACAATATTAATGAGTTCTTTGATCATTTACCACCTATTTTGTCTTTAAGAAATCAAGTGAACCCTCCTCAGTCAGTAAAACAATAAAATCCTCTAATGATGACTAATCCTCCGATACCTATTTCATCCCCATCGGTCCTACTTTCTTCGTTATCCCCACAATTGACAATTTTCCCACCATCTCCCGTACCTTCACTAATATCATCAATTCCTTTTTTATCCATCCCATATCAACAACATTTCTACTGCCAGTGTCCCCTATATGAACCTTGTAATCTTCTATTTCATCGCCACTCTTACCTCCATCAATATTACTCCCTCCATCCCCAGCCCCCCCTTACTCCACTTAACCCTCTGTCATTTATTAACCCACACACATCAATCACATCTACATCCAAATTTTAGACAACATCAACTTCGAGCAAGAGAAAGAAGAACTCGTCTAAGAAAAATAAAAATAATAAGAAAACCATTGCTATTATTTTTGCAGCCAACTCAATATCAGGATAGCACACAAGTATAGCCATACTTTCACAAGAGATAGTAGGTCAGAAGATGACCTTGCTGAAATAATCCAAGTCGCCAACAAAAAGAGAAGTAAGAGATGGGAAAAAATTATGAGTTACTTCAATCAACCAAGCAAGAACAAGAAGAACTTCTGAACCAATACACAGAACAATACATTCAAGAGTTGGGAAGATACTAGAAAATTTAATCAGAAAGACTCTATAAAATATCAAAGCTCTATTTGTTTTTATAATAGACAAATAGGACATCACTCATGAACAAATTCTCAAGAAATAACAGGATGAACCAGGTCTCTTAATGGTATATTATTTTAAATCATTTATGGAAAATGATAACAAACTAAAAGAGTGTAAATCTCATACAACCATAGCATCACTTGTCCTAAACAATTGGTACTCATACTATGGAAAAGTCTATATATAAATCTAGAAGCACCAAACCACTATGTCTGAGTTGTATGACCATAAATAGTTGTCTGACCTAGATGCACCACAAAAACTCAACGAGCAAATCTACATGGAACTTCAATGATAGGAACAAATCCGGTGAAACCAATACCAGTGGCTCCAACAAGGAAATAAATATTAGGAATAATTCAACCCACTCACTGCGAGAATTAAAAACCTTATGAGATCAGTCGAAGTACAAATACAAGAGTGTATCCCTGATATGAGCAAAGTTTTGAACCAGTCGATGCCAATCAAACTCATACAACTATCGCAAATGACCAGTATTACAGATAACACTAATTCCATTCTTGTTGAATGGAATGAATTCCAATATTTCCTCTGTGAAATTCAGTCACAACAATCTTGAGACTAAAGCATAATCCTACATAAGATTCAAGACAATTTACACACAAAATGACATAACAGTGCTGCAATGAGAGGTTGCAGTTGTATATTATCAATAATCAATAATGAGATAGTGATACAATGTCACACACTTGCATGAATAACAAGACAATTATAATCCCAAGGAGGTCATTCAAATTGGAAACATGAGAGTGGCTTAGCTGTTAGTTAGCCACACTAAACACACCAATTAACCACTAATCATAGCCATAATTGACTCTAACTGAGTCCTAACTGAATCGAAGGGCAGTAATGACTGAGTATAACTGAATAGAACTCAACTGCATGTCAATCAATAGGTGGGGGTGCATATCTAACTCAATTAAGCTCTGATGAAGTGAACTGAATTGAAACTAGTCACCAAAGTTGTTGGAGGCGCCTTAAATCACTCCAGTTAACCCAAATCAGCACAAAATAGACAAATGAATGAGGAATGCGCTTTTCCAACTCAACTTAACTGATTGTTAGGTGAAACACCATTCAATTAACTAATTGTTGCATTTATGACAAGCATATCACCCCATATTTGCTCCCTGATTGAAGGAGGAAACCTAGTTATCCTCCTTGATTGAAGGAGAAGGCTTAGTTGGCCTCCCTGATTGAAGGAGAAGGCTTAGTTTGCCTCCCTGATTGAAGGAGTGTGTTGGAGTTGATGTTGATGTCAGGAGTGTGCTGATGATGATGTCAGCAATTTGATTCAATTAACTTAGGATAGTGGGTATTTAGGCAAAATTGACCAAATAAAGGTATGTGGGTTGGATAATGACTCCAACAACCCCCCTTAATCTATACTCATGTGGAGGAGTAAAAATAAAATTCTAGGGCCTCGACAACAAAGGCCATAGGTCACCCTGTACAAAAAGTAACTCTAAAATGATCAAAATAAATGCTAAGTGAGAAAAGAGAGAAAAACCAGTGGGAAACCCCCACCCTTAAGCTAAACACTAAAGAAGTAATTTCCTTCACCTCCATGAACTCACCCCCAACAATGAACGGAGGTAAGTTAAATTTTTCTCAATAAAGTTTTTGGTGAAAATATCTGCAATCTACTCATCTATAGGGTAGTATTGCAAAACAATTGTCCCACCATGCACCAACTCCCTGACGTAGTGCATGTGGCTCTCAACATGTTTGGTCCTTTGTCGCCGAACTAGATGCATTGAGATCTTGATAGCACTTTTTTGTCACAAAATATTACTTTGGACAAAGCACTACCAATATCAAACTCTGATAGAATGCCTTGCAACCAAACTTCCTGGATGTAAGCATTCACTGCTCCCTTGTACTCGACCTCTGCTAAAGAAAGTGAAATGGTAGTCTTCTTTTTGATGGACCAGCAAATGGGGCCACCACCAAACATAAACACATACCCAAAATTGGACTTCTGATCTATGGAATCCCCTGCCCAATCTGAATCTGTAAAACCGACCAACTCTAGCTCAGAATATGTAGCATAGTGAATGTCATAGGATATAGTGCCTTGAATGTACTGAAGGATCCTCTTGGCTGCCTTCCAATGGATTTCATGAGGCTACTTCATATATATTGATATAGAATTCATGACATAACAAATATCAGGCCTTGAATGTGTCAAGTATAGCAAGCTTCTGATCAACTGGCAGTAAATTGTGGAATCCATGGGTGGAGTGGATTTTCCCTCTTCAAGACTGATTCCTGAGAGGAAAGGAAATGGTGCAGCCTTGAAATCAGCCATGTTAAAATTAATTAATAGGTCTGCAATATATTTATACTGAGTTACCATTATCCCATCAAATTCTTGTGTGATTTCAATCCCAAGAAACTGTATCAGCAGGCCCAAATCACTCATTTCAAAAGCATCATGAAGAGCAATTTTTATAAAGGAAATCGATCATCAACATATAATGCAATGATTATAAAATTACCCTCATACTGCTGCAAATATACATTAGGATCATATTTTCATCTCTGGAAGTTCTGTGAGAGCAGAAAGTCATCCATTTTGGCATACCAAGATCTTGGGGCCTGTTTCAACCCATATAATGATTTCTGCAACTTACACACCAAGGAAATATCTGATGTATAACCTTCAGGATGCTTCATGTATATCTCCTCTTGCATGTATCCATGAAGAAAATCACTCTTTAAATCCATGTGATGCACCTCCCAGTGGTTGGATGCAAAAATGAACAAAACTAGTCTTATGGAATCCATCATTGCCACCGGTACAAAGGTCTCATGATATCCCACTCCTTGGACTTGGGATAACCCTTTTGAAACCATTCATTCTATGTACTTGCGGTTTTTTCTATCTTCAGCAACCTTTGTCTGATATACCCACTTGCATTGAACCAGTTTCCTCCCAGGTGGAAGGGAAACTAGCTCCCAAGTTGCATTTTTCCGGAGAGAGTTGAAATCTTCATCCATTGCAGCTTGCCATCTCTTTCGATCATGGTAGTAGGAATTTTTATCAGACCCAATCATTAAATAACAGGTATCAGACAACAATGAAACATGACAAGAGAGATAAATACCTGCTCTTTGAAAATAAGACCGGGTTCTTCTTGGATCAGCAGGATTTCCGATGTTTGTCCCAGCGGAAGAGAGTGTCTTTTTGGCCCAAGTTTGGAGATGAGTGGACACATAAGAATCTGATTCTGAACCTGATATATTTTTTTCACTGATATCAGACATCAGATCTACAATATCAGAGTCTTTACTCCCATTTTCATCATCCAAATGATCAGCAAAACATGAGGGAATTTCAACAATTTTCTCCTTAATTAGTTCTACCTCTTGGAGAGGTTCTTCAAAATAGACACTTCTCTCAATACATATCTTTTTGGTTCTGATATTCAGAAGTTTGAATCCCTTTTATTCTTCTATATATCCAATGAACAAACATTCAATACTTTGTGGCTACAAATATTTCCTCTTGTTAAGTGGAATTCGAGCCCATGCAGTGGACCCAAAAACCTTGAAATTTGACACATCCGGATTGTGTCAAAAATAGTCTTTGAAAGGATTCTTTACTTTGAAGAAAGAGTGAGGGAATATTTTCTGAATGTGAGCAGAAACATTCATATCCTCATCCCATAGATTTGCAGCCAAAACTTTGGCTTCTAGCATGCAGGTAGTCATCTCTTCTAGGGCC
This sequence comes from Pseudotsuga menziesii, assembly GCA_001517045.1. NCBI lineage: Eukaryota > Viridiplantae > Streptophyta > Pinopsida > Pinales > Pinaceae > Pseudotsuga > Pseudotsuga menziesii. Next base: position 230,240 of record LPNX010271113.1, read on the forward strand.
CAGTTTTTCCTTTCCGCTACACCATTTTGCTGGGGTGTGTAGGGAATGGAGTGATGGATTTGGATCCCTCTGCCAAAACATATTTGAAGCAATTCATAATTGATATACTCTCCTCCATTATCATATATGAGATACTTTATCTTCCTCCCAGATGCATTCTCAACCAATGCTTTAAACTCAATGAATCTTTCCAAAACTTCAATTTTTTTCTTTAGGAAGAAAACCCAAGTGTATATAGAAAAGTCATCGATGAAGGTGAGTACATACCATGAACTACTCATGGATTTTGTAGGCATGGGTCTGCTGATATCATAATGATTCAACCCCAAAATTATTTTTACATGACTTTCCTTTCCCCATTCAAACTTGTGCTCAGGGTGTTTGCCGATAATGCAACCTTTGCAAATTCCATTGGAATTTTTTTTGGTTGGGAGGCCTTCAACCATGGAATGTTTCTGAAGCTGATGCAAGTATTTGAAGTTCAAATGAAAAAATATCTCATGCCAAAGCCTACTAACCTCATTCCCATGAGTCATAAGAGCAATGGTCTTTGCATCCACCGCAAAATTGGAAAACTCATAGGCCTTAGCAGTGTGATTTGCTATTCCTGTTGCAATGAGTTTCCCGGATGCAATCTCTATGATTTCAACATCATTCGGGCTGAAATTAAATATCTTGAGCACTCCGGTGTCTGTCATTTGATATACACTCAACAGATTGGAGGCCAAGGAGGGTACATACAGAACATCAAAAAGCTGCCATGTTCAAGTTTTATAGTACATTTTCCTTTCAAAATGATCTGAGAATCATCTCCCATGTAGATGGGAATGATTTTGTTAGAGTCCAGGGATGAAAAGGATTTTTTATTTTCATCATATGATTCAAAGCACCAAAGTCTATGAGGAGATCTCTAGGCTTCGAAGTGCTTTCCATGAGGGCATGTACTCTTTCTAGCTGGATGTCTCGATCATGATTATCTCTCTTCCGAACACTCTCCCGAAGATTGATATTGTTCCTCTCAAGGAGAAGAGTCATTTCATCAAGATTTTTCTTCATGCAGGCATGTTAAGGGTGGAATACCTTCCCACAATAGGAACACTTGACTTTTTATTTTCCTTGGTTTCCTTTATTCTTGTGCTTCTTTGAGCCAGAAGGCTCTTCTTGCAGTTGGTTCTCCTCCTTTGGCTTCAGAGCATCGAACTTAGTATTTTGATTCTTTTGCTTTCCTTTAACCTTCGTATCGTTGGGCCTTGAAGAAAACAATACTTGATCTTTGGAGGATCTGATGATCCCCATCTGCAAAAGCTTGTCATGCTCATTTGTGAGGGACTCAATGAAGGCATTGAGAGAAGGCATTTTCCAATTTAGGGTTGTTAGCTTCCCGGTATGAAATGTGGAAACAAATACTGAGTAATCCGATCCAAGTTTGGAGAGAATGGAGAGAATGAGCTGATCATTCTCTTTCTCCACTTCACACTGCTTCAACTGGAGCACTAGGTGCTTGAATTTGGTGAAGAATCCATTGAGAGTTTCTAAATTTCTTGGGTGAAGAAAAATCGGCTCATTCTCTAGCCGATAAATCCTCATGTCATCTTGCTTATCAAAGATATTAGCAAGTTTATCCCATATTTCCTTCAGATTCTTCAATCCAGTGACATGGAAATGAAGATCTTTAGAAATCGACAGGCACAGAACCCCAAAAGCTTCATTCATCTTGTTCCAGTATCTTGCTTTGTCTACAACATGGTTTGGATCCACCTTGGTGTCCATTGTGACTCTATAGAGTCCCTTGGCACACAATTGAATCTCCATGTCTCCCTTCCATTGGTGGTAATTGAAAGGAGTAAGAGGATCCACAGAAGAAGAAGCCATTTTTCTACTGTAGCGAATGCAGTAGAAGTCTTCCAAAAAAACCTGCAAAACACAAAAACAAAACCGTAAGGTCAAACAACCTGTACTTTTCATGTTTTCATCACACCTATCTTAGTCAATCAAGCTAGCTTGATCAACAATTCCTTTGCTTAGTATTTATGTGGTAAAAATTCAGCTTCTAGTGCAGTGCTGGAATTTTTGAGCTTTTTTCTCAAAATGCATGCTAGATCTGTCAAAAATCTTGTTTTTGAAAAGAAGAGCTTCGTTCCATCGTGGCTCTAATAACATGTGAAATTCAGTCACAACAATCTTGAGACTAAAGCATAATCTTACATAATATTCAAGACAATTTACACACAAAATGACATAAAAGTGTTGCAATTAGAGGTTGTAGCTATATATTATCAATATGTTAGATTTTTAACATTTAAGCTAGCATTATATTAGGATCTTTAATTGAGAGAATAACAAGCATATCAATCAAACACAAGAGACAATCAACACAGTGTTTTTCCTCGGGGAAACCATAAATGGAGAAAACCCTGCAACTTCCTCAGAGATAGAATCATCACCAAAAGTAAAACCCAAAAACAGTAAGATGATCTCCTGATAGCAGTAGCCTCTTTATTTCTAGCCCCAGCAACTTATTCTTCTTCAACTATGCACTACAACTGCGTGTGAGTGAGTGTGTGATAAATAGAGAGACTCACTCTCTATTTATACTAATTCCCGACTTGACAATAACTTACTAGGGCTGACTTATATAGGAGAGTATAATAACCCTAGTGCCCCGGAACTGCGGGGACTTTAACTCTTGATCAATAGGAGGGTTACCCACAATGACTTGACATGACTTGTTTACATTATAGAACCTATCGATAGGAACATCGAGGCATGACATGACTCAAATACATTACAAACACATCCAGGAATAAACATCGAGGTACAATACATAAGATATACGGATGAATACATTTCGAAGTTACAAATACATTAACACTCCCTCTTTACTAGGAAGATATTCTCTCGACAAAATTTATCGGCACAAGTCTTCTTCTCTGTATCATCTAGATCATCATCGAGTCCTCATCATATTCAAGTCATCTTAATCTTCAAGTCATCTTCATCTTCAAGTTATCTTCATCTTCAAGTCATATTCATTACCGGATCTAGATCATCACTGGATCTGGATCATCATCAATGGATCTGGATCATCACTCGATTTGGATCATCACTGCTGGATCATTATCACTAGATCATCATCACGAGTGCTATCTGATGCCTCTTCTCATCACGGGAAGTTCTACAGAGCCAACCATTTTTCATGCTGGTTGTAGGCCTAGCCTCCATGTAGGTCTTCTTGCACTTATATCTAACCCTAAGTTAGAATGGCCCACCCAGCACTTACATCTGGCCATGAGAGGAACACATCCAACACCATGTCAAAAAGGCATGCCCAACACTCACATTTGACCATGCGGTAACATATCCCACGACCTTGTTAGAAAGGCCTAGCACTTACATTCACCATCATGATAGGACACACCTACTATCATCTGTGAAAAGGCACAGAACTCACATACACCAGCATGATAGGACACACCTACTATCATATGTGGAAAGGCTCAACACTTACATCCACCAGCATGGTAGGACACACCTACTACCATCTGTGGAAAGGCACAACACTTACAATCACCAGCATGGTAGGACACGCCTACTACCATCTGTGAAAAGGCACAGCAATCACATCCACTAGCATGATAGGACACACCTACTATCATCTGTGGAAAGGCTCTGCACTTACATCTGATCATATGGGAACCAATCCCACAATCACATCAGAATGGCTCTCAGTCCTAGACTGAGGATTCCTGGTAACTGACCAGGTGCCTCCATTCTCCCAGAGAGTGGAATCAACGCTTATGTAAAGAACACAAATAAGACATTTCTAAGTAGCGAGAGCAAGGAAAAAGAAATCTTGGAAATCATCGACTCCAATGTATGCGGTCCAATGTCATCAAGTTCATTAAGCGGGTATGTATACTATGTTTCTTTTATTGATGATTTTTCTAGGAAGACATGTTAATGTATTTGTAACTTTAGAATGTATTTACTTATATATATTATGTCTTGTACCCCGATGTTTATTTTGGCATGTGTTTGTAATGTAATTGAGTCATGTCATGCCCTGATGTTTCGATTGGGGGGATCTATATTGTAAAGAAGTCACGTCAAGTCATTGTGGGTAACCCTCCTATTGATCAAGGGTTAAAGTCCTCGCAGCTCCAGGGCACTAGGGTTATTAGACTCTCCTAGAGAAGTCATCCCTAGTAGGGTTTAGTCAAGTCAGGAATTAGTATAAATAGAGAGCTAGCCTCTCTATTTATCACACACTCACTCACACTCAGTTGTAGCGCATAGCTGAGGAAGAAGAAGACACTAGGGCTAGGAAGAAATAGGTTACTGCTATCGGGAGATCATCTTACTATTTTGGGCTTTTCTATTTGGTGCTGATTCTATCTTTGAGGAAGTTGCGGGGTTTTCTCCATTTATGGTTTCCCCGAGGAAAAACATTGTGTTCATTGTCTCTTGTGTTTGATTGGCGTGCTTGTTATTCTCTCAGTTAAAAGATCCTAATAATGCTAGCTTAATGTTAAAAATCTAACATGGTATCAGAGCTAACCTGAGAAGAAGACACTATGCAGCTGCGGGAACAAGGGATTCCTACTTTGTGGATCTCTCTCCACATATTTTTAGCAAAAGAAGGTTGGAATAACTCTCCTCCCTAGAGCGCATCTTTCTGTCGAAGCAGAATCCAATTATGAGGTTTTTCAGTTTTGGACCCGACATTGCTTCCGAAAACTAGGGCTTTCCACAGAAGTGGAATTTTTCAATGAACCCAGGCCTGGATTGATCTCCTCCCCAAAATCGAAGTTAGGGATCAAGATCAAATCATTTGGTTAGACATAACTCCAGAAAAGAAAAACCCTAATCTGCTTTTGAACCAGCACTGCAAAATTTCAACTCCAGATTCAGATCCGACATCTTGACCTGGTAAGATCTAAATCTTTTGTATTTCTATTTGAGGTTCTCAGTTAAGATGTCTCATCATACCAAGCTTGATGAAAAGCTTGAGGGAGCTGATAACTTCCGAGCCTGGAAGTATAGTATCACCCTGGTCTTGGAAGAGAATGACTTGGACTCCTACATCAATGAAGAGGTTCCAGTTCCAGAGGGAGATGAGGCTAAGGCCTTACATAAGAAGAAATTGGTTATGGAAAAAAGGATCATTGCTGATTCAATCAAGGATCACCTCATACCACAGGTGTCCTCCCTAAAGACACCTAAATCTATGTTTGATGCCCTAACCAAATTTTTTGAAGGAAAGAACATAAACCAGAAGATGACCTTGAGGAACCAGTTGAAGAATGTGAAGATCCAGAATGCAGAAACCATCCAGTCTTATGTTAGATTTTTAACATTCAAGCTAGCATTATGATATTAGGATCGTTAACTGAGAGAATAACATGCACAACAATAAACACAAGAGACAAGAGACACAAAGAATTTTCCTTGGGGAAACCATAAAGGAGAAAACCCCGCAACTTCCTCAGAGATAGAATCAACACCAAAAGTAAAACCCAAAAACATAAAGATGATCTCCTGACAGTAGTAGTCTCTCTCTTGTCCCAAAAACTTCTCCTCTCACTCATGCGCCCTAATGAGTGAGTGTGTGTGTGATAAATAAAGAGACTCACTCTCTATTTATATTATTTCGTTCACTTGAAACCCACTCCAACATGTCAGCCTCACTAAAAAATTACTTACTAGAGACGACATCTCTAGGAGTGTCTAATAACCCTTGTGCCCCACAACTTGTGGGGTGTTTGCCTCCTCCAACCAGCAAGGAGGTTTATCCTTAACATAATGGTGGGGACTATTGCCCTGACTTACAATGAATCACCTAGGGTCGACTTCTCTAGGATAGTCTAATAACCCTAAGGCCCCGTAACTATGGGGACTTTAACCCTTAACCAATAGGAGGGTTACCCACAATGACTTGACATGACTTGTTTACATTATAGAAACTTCCCGGAATAAACATCGCGGTATGACATGACTCAAGTACATTACAAATACATCCCGGAATAAACATCGAGTTACAATAGATAAGAAATACAGATTAATACATTTCTAAGTTACAAATACATCAACACTCCCTCTTAACTAGGAAGGTATTCTCTCGACACAATTTATCAGCACAAGTCTTCTTCTCTATATCATCTGGATCATCATTGAGTTCTCATCATCTTCATCTTCAAGTCATCTTCATCATCGGATCTGGATCATCACTGGATTTGGATCATCATCACTGGATCTGGATCATCACTCGATCTGGATCATCATCACGGGATCTGGATCATCACTCGATCTAGATCATCACCACTGGATTTGGATCATCACTGGATCTGGATCATCACTGCTGGATCATCATCATTGGATCTAGATCCTCACTCGATTTGGATCATCACCATAGGTGCTATCTCATGATTCTTCTCATCACAGGGAGTTCTACAGAGCCATCCCTTTTTCATGCTGGGTGTAGGCCTAGCCTCCATGTATGTCTTTCTCAGTGCTTATATCTGACCCTAAGTCAAAATGGCCCATTCAGCACTTACATCTGACCTTAACTTGTCGAAAATGCACGCCCAACACTCACATCTGACCATGAGAGGAACTTAATCCCCTCACCATGTGAGAATGGCCCAGCCCTTACATCTGACCATGGGAGGAACCTCATCCTCTCCCATATCAAAATGGCCCCAGCCCTTACATTTGACCTACTCGTTAGAATGGCCCAACACTTATATCTGACCTACTCATCAGAAAGGCCTAGCACTTATATCTGACCTACTCGTCAGAAAGGCCCAACACTTATATCTGACCTACTCGTCAGAAAGGCCTAGAACTTATATCTGACCTACTCGTCAGAATGGCCCTACACTCACATCTGATCATGTGAGAACACATCCCACATGCATATTAGAATGGCCCCCAGTCCCAGACTGAGCTACCTGGTAACTGACCAGGTGCCTCCATTCTCCTAGAGAATGGCATCAACCCTTATATCTGATCAATTGGGAACCAATCCCTCAATAAGATCAAAATGGCCATGCACTCACATCTAATAATGTAAGACTACATCTTACAGTCATTTCAGAAAGGCCCTTAGTCCTAGACCAAGTATTCCTAGTAACTGACTAGGAACCTCCACTCCAAGAATGGCAACAGTACTTATATATGATCATGTAGGAACCAATCCTACAGTCATATCAGAATGGCTCAGCACTCTTATCTGACATGGAAGGAACCAATCCTCTCACCATGATAGAATGGCTCAGACCTTACATCTAACCATTGAAGGAACTAATCCTCTCACCATGTCATAATGGCTCTGGGTCTCATCATTTCCCCTTGGAGTAAACCTCGATCTGGAGAACACCAAGCTTCTCCCTGAAGTACTCGAACTTCACCCTAGCCAATGGTTCGTCAACACATCAGCTATTTGTTCATCCGTCGCAACATATGGGAGCTTCACTACTCCCCTCTGCACCATATCCCTGATATAGTGATACTTGATCTCAATATGCTTCTACTTGTCATGGAACATCGGGTTCTTCGACAACTTCACACAACTTTGGTTGTCGCAATATATACAAGTAGCATCCAACTGGAGATGAAATAAATCATATAGTAGCTTCCTTAGCCATACTGCCTCACAACTAGCTGAACAGGCTATGAAATACTATGCTTCAGCTTTACTCAATGCCACATAGGATTGCTTCCTACTAAAGCAAGAGATCACACCTGATCCCATACTGAAGCAACACTTTGAAGTGCTCTTCCTATTGATGGCATTGCCCGCCCAATCTGAATCAACATAACCCTCTAGGTTAATATTCTGATTCGCCTCGTACTTGAGCCCATAATCAATTGTACCCCTCAGGTACCTCAGAATATGCTTTGCAGCAATCAAGTGAACATGTCTTGGATCTATCAGAAACTGGCTCAAGGTGTTCACAGCAAAGAAAACATTTGGTATCGTGTTCGTTAGGTACGTCAAGGACCCAATCATTTGACAATACATCGTAGCATCAACCGCTTCTGATGAAGCATCACTCAATAGCTTCATGTTCGATGCCATAGGTGTGGTCATGGCCTTACAGTCCATCATCCCGAACCTCTTCAGGATCTCTACTGCATACTTCCCTTGTCCACACCTCCATGCCTAGAAAATAGTGCATCGACACATAACAGGAGCATCACCAGTCTTCCGCCTTCAACCTTGAAGCAAAGGTTGGAATCCACTTTACTCTCAGTAAATCCTAGAGTCATCAGTAATCTATCCATACCATGTCGAACCTCAGGATATTCTGCAGTCACTCCCTCTATCTTTCATACTCTATGCACTGAAACATTTTGTACTAGAGTGACAAGTAGATTCCTCTGCTACTAGTATTCTATGTATCCATCTAGGATCACTGGATACCAAGATCCTCTATCTTGAAATTTTTCAAAAGTTCTTCTCGCACCCATCTGTGAGCTTGTCATCCTCTACAGGCTTTCATCTTCAACCTTGTAGCAAAGGTTAAGATATTCATCAAGCTCATCATGTATGTGTTATCCCATGGGTGTATTCTGAACTTGTACAAGGACTTCTTTCATTTGCACACATGATTATCCATGTCATGTGACTTCACTTCCAGTGGCTGCAAATGTCTCTTCGTAGTATATGCCTTGTATCCCACGATGTTTCCATCTACTGCATGATGGAACTACGAACTTCCCTTCACGTATCGATACTGCATCCTAGACATCATTCTTCTGAACTGGTCTTCCCTTTTTTCTTGGAAGGTTTTGCATCAATGATGTCGTTGCATTTGTCATATTATTTTTCATCTTGAACTGTCATTATTTGTTCTTCGAAACAAGTCTCATTCTTCGTTTCTTGTAGGCGATTATGTATGCAATCTTTCCTACAAGTCAAATGAATTTGTATGGTTATAAACATTTCATAAGGAATATTCATACTGGAAAGTTCTTATGCATAAATATATGATCATGCAACTACTTTAGCCAATACAAAATTCATCCATATCTCATGGAAACTTTCTAGATGCCTTCCATCTCCACCAGGACAACATTGAGATTGTGCACTAATCCAATATGTCAGCAAAGAGGTTTCATTCTAGATAAGTAGCAATGGATAGTTGTATAGCACCATGAGCTACATACCCATCGCATGCATATTAGCAGTATACTGTCATTAATGCAAACATTCTATCATGCATAATACATTAACTGAATATAAACAAATGCATAACAAAACAATATCATGAAATGACAATTGAATACTTATCTTTATTTGTTTTTGGGTAGACTCCTTCTTGAGCCTTCAGCTTCATCATCTTCTTCATTCATAATAGCATCGTTTCTTATCCAAATGCTAAGGTGGATAAGAGGTTCTTCAAGAGTTGAGTTCTTCATATTCCTCATCACTTGAGGGATCTTCTTTGGATGGTGAGAGCTTGATCTTCAGTTTCTCCCATATTCTTTTCTCTTATTATTAGTTGAGCTTCTTCTTGTGTGTGCTATTCCCAGAGTCTGCTGAAAGTAATCACTTCCTTCTAGCACAAATTATTTGAATGAATGAATCCAATGATCCTTGGAGGCCATTAAAGGTGGTTATCATCACTTCAACATTCTCCACTTCTTCTTCTACCACTTCAAGTTGTTCTCTAATTTGAGACACCCCCGTAAAGTATGACTGTATGGTCTCTGCATTCTAGATCTTCACATTCTTAAACTGGTTTCTTAAGGTCATATTCCAATTTATGTTCTTCCCTTCAAATATCTTGGTCAAGGAATCAAACATCTTCAGTGTCTTTAGGGAAGACATTTTTGGTACAATGTGATCCATGATTCAATCAACAATGATCTTCTTGGCCTCGACCAAGTTCTTCTGGTGTAAGGCTTTTAGCCTCATCTCCCTCTGGAATTGGAACCTCTCTACTCATGTAGGTGTCCAATTCATTTTCTTCAGAGAGATCAAATAATTCCATGCTTGGAAGTTTTCAACTTCACCAAGCTTATCATTAAGCTGATGTGATAGATCACTTTTGAAATGAGAACCTCAAATGGAAATAGCAAAAGATTAGATCTTACCGATTTGAGGTGTCTGTCCTGGTTCCGGAGCTGGCTGATCTAGGATTTGTCAGAGAAAGCCTAATTTTTAAAACTTAGAATCTTCAAGATCTGATTGTATAGAAATATATATCTCTTCAAGTTTAGCTGTCCAGTGTACTCCTTTTCTGAAAACAGTGGAGGGAAGCTCCCAGAACAAGAAGCCCTAGTTTTCCAATTTCTTCTTCAGAAATGTATGTTACTATTTCTATGGTATCTCCGAAATTAATGCTCCTCTATGTATAAAACTTTTCAATAAGGTAGCATTGAATGTACCTGTTCCAAAACCATAGGTTTCATTAGAATTGGTTTCACCAATTGGGACTTATGATCATTTTCCCAAGGTCACCTGTTATAGGACTGTTCATAACAACAAAGTTGTACAGACTTCCACGTGTCATTGTTTCCTTTTCTAGGTTTGAAATTTGGACCACAGAAAGTAAATTCCGTTCCCTTTCTGGAAAATCTTTAGAAATTTAATTTGGACCTTTGCATCCCAAGATATAGCAATTATCCCCAGGTGTCCTATTTAGGGATGAATTCTGGAAGAGGCTGGAACCCTAACTTGGAGGGATCATATCTCCCAAACTATAGCGAATATGAGGCTGAATTGTGGATACAATGTACATCAGGATTTTATCTTTGACATCAAAATTTTTTAGCTCTTGATCCATTTCCAATCCTGAGATATAGCGAATGTACCAAAACTTATCATTTTTAGTATTTAGGGGTTTTCCAGCTTAGGGTCAAACTAGGGTTTGAATTTCCTGGAGTTTCACCCAACCAAAAATATTGATCCAAGTCTCTAAACTTCCATTTTGATGTGGATATAAATCCTATTCTGGGCTCACTCAAAAATTCCTCTTCTGTAAGAAGCCCTAATTTCCCGCATCGAAAACTGAAAATGCTCGGAATTGAATTTCGCTTGGACAGAAAGATGCACCCTTCAATGGAGAGTCATCCTAGCATACTTTTGCTGATGGATTATGGAGAGAGACCCAAAAATAAGAATCCCTAGCTTCTGCAGCTACACAATGTCTTCTTCTCATGTTAGCTCTGATACCATGTTATATTTTTAACATTCAAGCTAGCATTATGATCTTAGGATCGTTAACTAAGAGAATAACATGCACAACAATAAACACAAGAGACAAGAGACACGAAGAATTTTTCTCAGGGAAACCATAAAGGAGAAAACCCCACAACTTCCTCAGAGATAGAATCAGCACCAAAAGTAAAACCTGAAAACATAAATATGATCTCCTAACAGCAGTAGTCTCTCTCTTGTCCCAACAACTTCTCCTCTCACTCATGCGCCCTAATGAGTGAGTGTGTGTGTGATAAATAGAGATACTCACTCTCTATTTATATTCTTTCGTTCACTTGAAACCCACTCCAACATGTCATCCTCACTTAACAATTACTTACTAGAGCCGACATCTCTAGGAGTGTCTAATAACCCTAGTGCCCCACAACTTGTGGGGACTTTGCCTCCTTCGAACAACAAGGAGGTTTATCCTTAACAAAATGGTGGGGACTATTGACCTGACTTACACTGACTCACCTAGGGTCGAATTCTCTAGGATATTCTAATAACCCTAGGGCCCCATAACTGTGGGGACTTTAACCCTTGACCAATAGGAGGGTTACCCACAATGACTTGACATGACTTGTTTACATTATAGAAACTTCTCATAATAAACATCGGGGTATGACATGACTCAAGTACATTACAAATACATCCTGGAATAAAAATCGGGTTACAATACATAAGAAATACAGATGAATACATTCCGAAGTTACAAATACATCAACATCTTATTTTACAAGGGTTTCTTAGATCAAGGAACAATTGGAAGCAGTAGATGAAGAAGTGGAGAAAGCAAAGATTGTAATGACCACCTTGAATGGTCTCCCTAGGACATGGGACTCTTTCATTCAAGGGATATGTGCCAGAAAGAAGTCAGTCAAGTTCAGCAGACTATGGGAAGAATGCTCTCAAGAAGAAGCTCGGATAGCAGCTCAAGAAGAGAATATGGGAAGTGAAGATCAATCTCTCATAGTACAATCCAAGAAAACTAGATCTAGCCACCACAGAAGTAAGTACTCTCATCAAAGGAATAACTTTAGAAATCCTAGAGATAATTCTAAGTTCATTTTCTACACATGTGATGAAAGAGGACACTTTGCTAGAGATTGTCCTAAGAAAAAAAGTAGCTCTCACAAGAAGAAGGGAAACAAGAGAAGACATCATGCTCATGCTGCAGAGGATGATGAACCTTCCACAAAGAGAAACATACAAGTCAGTGATGATTATTCAAGTGATGAAGAATAAGTTCTGATTTTCGCTCTCACGAGAACTATCACACATGGCAGCAATGATTGGCTTATAGACAGTGGTGCTTCCAAGCACATGATAGGATTCAAGGAATCCTTTGTGAAATTATCTGAACATGAATCACCTCACAAGGTGAAACTTGGAGATGACTACCAGTATCCAATAAAAGGTAGTGGGGAATCCTCCTATAAGCTAGACTCTGGAAAGTCTATCAAGATGAAATATGTATTGTTTGTACCTGGACTAAAGAAGAACCTCCTCTCCATATCTACACTAGATGCAAAAGGAATGAGGGTTGCATTTGTAGATGGCCAAGTTCTCATGTGGCCAAAGGGAAAGTTCTTCTATGATGTAGTAGTGATTGGAGAACAAGAAGGAGGACTATGCAAATTAAAGGGCCAACCAAAACAAGCTTTGGTTCATGACTCAGTAGAACCAAATGAGCTTTGGCATAGAAGGCTTGTACATGTGCATTACAGAGCACTACCACTTGCAAGAAAAGTTGTTGAAGGTCTCCTAGAAATGCAGACAAAACATGAAGGTGTATGCAAAGGATGTGTGAAAGGAAAGAACACAAAGAAGACATTTCCAAGTAGCGAGAGGAAGGCAAAAGGAATCTTGGAAATCATCCACTTCGTTGTATGTGGTCCAATGTCATCTAGTTCACTAAGCAGGTATGTATGCTATGTTTCTTTTATTGATGATTTTTCTAGGAAGACATGGATCTACTTCATGAAGAACAAAGATGAAGTATTTAGCAAGTTCAAGGAATTCAAAGCCTTGATCGAGAATCACACAGAAAAGAAGATCAAGACCTTTTGATCAGATAATGGTAGAGAATTCACATCAAATGAATTCAAAGAACTATGTAAAGACTCAGGCATTAAGAGGGAGTTGTCCACTCCATATAATCTACAACAGAATGGGATTGTAGAAAGAAAGAATAGAACTATCATGGAAGCTGCAAGAGCAATGCTTCATGATCAAGATCTTCCTATGCATCTTTGGGCAGAAGCTGCCAGAACAGAGGTGTATGTACAGAACCGTACTCCACACAGAGTACTCGAGAACAAGACTCCTGAAGAAGTCTTCTCTGGCAAGAAACTAGAAGTCAGCCATCTCAAAATATTCAGCTGTCCTGTGTACATACACATTTCGAAAGAAAAGAGGACGAAGTTAGGTCCTTCAGGAAAGAAGGGTATATTTGTGGGATACTCTGAAAGCTCGAAGGCTTAAAGAATATACTTCCCAGGGTTCAAGAAGATTGACATAAACAGAGATGTAACATTTGACGAAGATTCAGCCTACATCAAATCAAGGAAGAGACTAGCTGAAGAACCTGAAGAAACAAGAGAACCCAGAATTCATGATACAATCATGAACGAAGAAATTCAAGAAGAAGATCAAGAATTTGAAGAACCTCAAGAACCTGTAGATCCACCTCTGGAGAAGAATCCTCATAAGAGGAAACCTACTTGGGTACGTGAAATTATCCAAGGTGCAGAAAGATATGAAGCTTTAGAAGAAACACCCAGAGGAAGAAAGAGAACTAGATCTTGCTCTAGTTATGTAGCCTTACTATGTGAGATTATTGATAAAGAACCTTCCAACTATGAAGAAGTGGTAGAATGGAAAGAATAGAAGGATGCTATGATCGAAGAGTATCAATCGATCCAGAAGAATGATGTTTGGGATGTTGTCCCAAGACCAAAAGGGAAGTCCACTGTAACTTCCAAATGGATCTACAAGATCAAGCATGCTGCAGATGGCAGCATCGAGAAATATAAAGCTAGATTCGTGGCTCGTGGTTTCTCTCAGAAAGAAGGAATAGATTATGAAGAAACCTTTGCTCCTGTATCCAGATACACTTCCATTAGATCAGTACTTGCTCTGGCTACAGTGATGAAATGGAAGATACACCAGATGGATGTCAAGACTGCTTTCTTGAATGGTGTAGTAGAAGAGGAAGTGTATGTGGAACAACCACTCGGTTTTGAGAAACATGACAGGGAGTCTCATGTGTGTAGATTGAAGAAAGCCCTGTATGGTTTGAAATAGGCACCCATGACATGATACGGCAGAATTTATGGTTTCCTATCCAATTTGGGATTCACCAAGAGTAAAGAAGATTCCAACCATTACTACAAGGTTGAAGATGGAAACCCAGTGATACTTTTGCTGTATGTGGATGATCTATTTGTAACAGGTATGGATGGGTTGATTGCTGAAATGAAGAGGAAACTTGCTTCCGAGTTTGAAATGAAAGACTTGGGCATTATGCACTATTTCTTAGGCATGGAGGTGTGGCAGAATGCGGATGGAATCTTCCTTGGACAAGGGAAGTATGCAATAGAGATTCTGAAGAGATTCGAGATGATGGATTGCAAGGCCATAACCACACCTATAGCAACGAACCTGAAGCTATTGAGTGATGCTTCATCAGAAGCGGTTGATGCCACAATGTATCATTAGATGATTGGGTCCTTGATGTACCTGACGAACACGAGACCAGATATTTGCTTTGCTGTGAACACCTTGAGCCAGTTCCTGACAGATCCGAGACATGTTCACTTGATTGCTGCGAAGCATATTCTAAAGTACCTGAAGGGTACAGTTGATTATGGGCTCAAGTACAAGGCGAATCAGAAGATTAACCTAGAGGGTTATGTTGATTCAGATTGGACAGATAGTGCCATCGATAGGAAGAGCACTTCAGGGTGTTGCTTCAGTATGGGATCAGGTGTGATCTCTTGGTTTAGAAGGAAGCAATCCTGTGTTGCACTGAGTATAGCTGAAGCAGAGTATGTTGCAGCTTGTTCAACTAGTTGTGAGGCCGTATGGATGAGGAAGTTGCTGTCTGATTTATTTGATCTCCATATGGATGCTACTTTTATATTTTGCGACAACCAGAGTTGTGTGAAGTTGTCAGAGAACCCAGTGTTCCATGACAAGTCGAAGCATATCGAGATCAAGTATCAATATATTAGGGATATGGTGCAGAGAGGAGCAGTGAAGCTCCAGTATGTTGCGACAGACGAACAGATAGTTGATGTATTCACGAATCCATTGACTAGAGTGAAGTTTGAGTACTTCAGGGAGAATCTTGGTGTTCTCCAGATCGAGGTTCCCTCCAAGGGGAAATGATGAGACCTAGAGCCATTCTGACATGGGAGAGGATTAGGTTCCTTCCATAGTCAGATGTAAGGGCTGATCCATTCTGTTATGGTGAGAGGATTTGGTTCCTTCCATGGAAGATGTGAGTGCTAAGCCATTTTGATGCGACTGTAGGATTAGTTCCTACATGATCAGATGTAAGGGCTGAATGCCATTCTTCGAATGGAGGCACCTGGTCAGTTACCAGGAATACTCAATCTGGGAGTGAGGGTGGACTGAGGTCCATTCTGATATGACTGTAGGATGTAGTCTTACATGATCAGATGTGAGCGCATGGCCATTTTGATGTGATTAAGGGATGTGTCCTACTTGATCAGATATAAGGGCTAATGCCATTCTCTGGGAGAATGGAGGCACCTGGTCAGTTACTAGGAATCCTCAGTTTGGGATTGAGAGCCTTTTTGATGCGATGTGTTTACACATGGTCAAATGTAAGTGCAGATCCTTTCTGACAAGATGAGGTTAGATATAAGTGCTGAGCCATTTTGGCGCGATGTGTTTACACATGGTCAGATGTGAGTGCTGTGCCTTTCTGACAAGATGGGGTCGGATGTAAGTGCAGAGCCTTTCCGACAAGATAAGGTCGGATGTAAGTGCTGAGCCATTCTGGCACGATGTGTTTACACATGGTTAGTTGTGAGTGTTGGGCCTTTCTGACAAGGTGAGGTCAGATGTGAGTGCTTGGCATGCCTTTCTGACAAGATGAGGTCAGATGTAAGATCTTGGCGGGCCTTTCTGACTTTGGGTCAGATATAAGTGCTGAAGACCTACATGAAGGGTAGGCCTACAACCAGCATGAAAAAGGGCTGGCTCTGTAGAAATTCCTGTGATGAGAAGAATCAAGATAGCACCATTCTGAGATAGCATATGATGATGATCCAGATTAAGTGATGATCCAGTGGTCGTGATGATCCAGATACCGTGATGAAGAAGATTTGAAGAAGAAGAAAACTTAGAAGATGACTTGAAGATGAAGAAGACTTGAATATGAATACAACTTGAAGATGAAGATGACGAGATGATCCAGTTGATACAGAGAAGAAGACCAGTGCTGAAAATTGTGTTGAAAGAATACCTTCCTAGTTAAGAGGGAGTGTTAATGTATTTGTAATTTCGGAATGTATTTACTTATATATATTATGTCTTATACCCCGATGTTTATTCCGGGATGTGTCTGTAATGTAATTGAGTCATGTCATGCCCCGATGTTCCGATCGAGAGGATCTATAATGTAAACAAGTCATGTCAAGTCATTGTGGGTAACCCTCCTATTGATCAAGGGTTAAAGTCCCCGCAGTTTTAGGGCATTAGGGTTATTAGACTCTCCTAGAGAAGTCGGCCCTAGTAGGGTTTAGTCAAGTCAGGAATTAGTATAAATAGAGAGTTATCCTCTCTATTTATCACACACTCACTCACACTCATTTGTAGCGCATAGATGAGGAAGAAGAAGACACTGGGGATAGGAAGAAAGAGGATACTGCTGTCGGGAGATCATCTTACTATTTTGGGCTTTTCTATTTGGTGTTGATTCTATCTCTGAGGAAGTTACGGGTTTTTCTCCATTTATGGTTTCCCCGAGGAAAAACACTGTGTTCATTGTCTCTTGTGTTTGATTGTTGTGCTTGTTATTCTCTCCGTTAAAAGATCCTAATAATGCTAGATTAATGTTAAAAATATAACAAGACATGGATATACTTCATGAAGAACAAAGATGAAGTTTTCAGCAAATTCAAGGAATTCAAAGCCTTGATCGAGAACCACACAGAAAAGAATATCAAGACCTTTCAATCAGATAATGGTGGAGAATTCAAATCAAATGAATTCAAAGAGTTATGCAAAGACTCAGGGATTAAGAGGGAGTTATCCAATCCATATAATCCACAACATAATGGGGTTGCAGAAAGGAAGAATAGAACTATCATGGAAGCTGCAAGAGCAACGCTTCATGATCAAGATCTTCCCATGCATCTATGGGCAGAAGCTGCCAGAACAGCGGTGTATGTATAGAACCATACTCCACACAGAGTACTCGAGAACAAGACACCTGAAGAAGTCTTTTCCGGCAAGAAACCAGAAATCATCCATCTCTGAATATTTGGTTGTCCAGTGTACATACACATTCAAAAAGAAAAGAGGACAAAGTTAGATCCTTCAGGAAAGAAGGGTATATTTGTGGGATACTCTGAAAGCTCGAAGGCTTACAGAATATACTTCCCAGGATTCAAGAAGATCGACATCAGCAGGGATTTGACATTTGACAAAGACTCAGCTTACAACAAATCCAGAAAGAGGCCTGTTGAAGAACCTCAAGAACCTGTAGATCCACCTCAAGAGAAGAATCCTCATAAGAGGAAACATGCTTGGGTACGAGAAGCTATCTAAGATGCATAAAGATATGGGGCTCCAGAAGAGAATCAAAGAGAAAGAAAGAGGACCAGGTCCTGCTCTGGGTATGTAGCATTATTATGTGATTTTATCGATAAAGAACCTTCCAACTATGAAGAAGCAGCAGAAAGGAAAGAATGGAAGGATGCTATGATCGAAGAGTATCAATCGATCATGAAGAATGATGTTTGGGATGTTGTACCAAGACTAGAAGGGAAGCCGGTTGTAAATTCCAAATGGATCTAAAAGATCAAGCATGTTGCAGATGGCAACATAGAAAAATATAAAGCAAGATTTGTTGCTCGTGGCTTCTCCCAGAAAGAAGGAATAGATTATGAAGAAACTTTTGCACCTATAGCCAGATACACTTCCATCAGATCAGTACTTGCTCTGGCTGTAGTGATGAAATGGAAGATACACCAAATGGATGTCAAGACTACTTTCTTGAATGGTGTAGTGGAAGGGGAAGTGTATTTGGAGCAGCCACTCAGTTTTGAGACACATGACAGGGAGACTCATGTGTGTAGATTGAAGAAAGCCCTGTACGGTTTGAAATAGGCACCCAGGACATGGTACGACAGAATTGAAAACTTTATATCCAGTTTGGGATTTACCAAGAGTAAAGCAGATTCCAACCTTTACTACAAGGTTGAAGATGGAAACCCAGTGATGCTCCTATTGTATGTGGATGATCTGTTTCTAACAGGTATGGATGGGTTGATTGCTAATATGAAGAGGAAGCTTGCTGCCGAGTTCGAAATGAAGGACTTGGGTATGATGCATTATTTTCTAGGCATGGAGGTGTGGCAGAATGCAAATGGAATTTCCCTGGGACAAGGGAAATATACGGTAGAGATCCTAAAGAGATTCAAGATTTATGGACTGCAAGGCCATGACCACACCTATGGCATCAAACTTGAAGCTATTGAGTGATGCTTCATCAAAAGCGGTTGATGCTATGATGTATCGTCAGATGATTGGGTCCTTGATGTACCTAACGAATTCAAGACCAGATATTTTCTTTGCTGTGAACACATTGAGAAATGTTTACCTGATGATTGCAAAGCATGCATTCAGGTACCTGAGGGGTACAGTTGATTATGGGATCAAGTATGAGGCGAGTCAGAAGATTAACCTAGAAGGTTATGTTGATTCATATTGGGTAGGCAGTGCCATCGATAGGAAGAGCACTTTAGGGTGTTGCTTCAGTATGGGATCAGGTGTGATCTCTTGGTTTAGCAGGAAGCAGTCCTGTGTGGCACTAAGTACAACTAAAGTAGAGTATGTCGCATCTTGTTCAGCTAGTTGTGAGGAAGTATGGCTAAGGAAGCTACTGTCTAATTTATTTGATCTCTAGTTGGATGCTACTTGTATATATTGTGACAACCAGAGTTGTGTGAAGTTGCTAGAGAACCCAATGTTCCATGACAAGTCGAAGCATATCGAGATCAAATATCACTATATCAGGGATATGGTGCAGAGAGGAGCAGTGAAGCTCTAGTATGTTGCGACAGACGAACATATAGCTGATGTGTTGACAAAGCCATTGGCTAGAGTGAAGTTTGAATACTTCAGGGAGAAGCTTGGTGTTCTCCATATCGAGGTTCCTTCCAAAGGGAAGTGATGAGTCCGTGAGCCATTCTGAGATGGTGAGAAGATTAGGTTCCTTCCATGGTCAGATGTAAGGGTTGAGCCATTCTGTCATGGTGAGAGGATTGGTTCCTTCCATGTCAAATATGAGTGCTGAGCCATTTTGATATGACTATAGGATTGGCTCCTACATGATCAGATATAAGGGCTATTGCCATTATCTGAATGGAGGTACCTAGTCAGTTACCAGGAAAGCTCAGTCTGGTACTGAGGGCCATTCCGATATGACTGTAGGATTGGTCCCTACATGATCAGATATGAGTGCATGTCCATTCTGCTGTGATTGAGGGATGTGTTCCCACTTGATAAGATATAAGCGCTGATTCCATTCTCTGGGAGAATGGAGGCACCTGGTCAGTTACCAGGAATCCTCAGTCTGGGACTGAGAGCCATTCTGATGTGACTGTGGGATTGGTTCCCACATGATCAGATGTAAGTGCAGAGCCTTTCCACAGATGATAGTAGGTGTGTCCTATCATGCTAGCGGATGTGATTGCTGTTCCTTTTCACAGATGGTAGTAGGCGTGTCTTACCATGCTAGTGATTGTAAGTGCTGTGCCTTTCCACAAATGGTAGTAGGTGTGTCCTACCATGCTGGTGGATGTAAGTGTTGAGCCTTTCCATAGATGATAGTAGGTATCTCCTATCATGTTGGTGTATGTGAGTGCTGTGCCTTTTCACAGATGATAGTGGGTGTGTCCTATCATGCTGGTGAATGTAAGTGTTGGGCCTTTCTAACAGGGTCGTGGGATGTGTTACCGCATGGTCAGATGTGAGTGCTAGGAATGCCTTTCTGACATGGTGTTGGATGTGTTCCTCTCATGGCCAGATGTAAGTGCTGGGTGGGCCATTCTAACTTAGGGTTAGATATAAGTGCAAGAATACCTACATGGAGGCTAGGCCTACAACCAGCATGAAAAATGGTTGGCTCTGTAGAACTTCCTGTGATGAGAAGAATCGTGAGATAGCACCTATGATGATGATCCAGCAGTGATGATCCAAATCGAGTGATGATCCAGATCCATTGATGATGATCCAGATCCATTGATGATGATCCAGTAGTGATGATCTAGATCGAGTGATGATCCAGATCCAGTGACGATGTTCCAGTGATGATCTAGATCTGATAATGAAGATGACTTGAAGATGAAGATAACTTGAAGATGAAGATGTCACGTCCCCGTCCCTCAACTGGCGAAGAGAACGCGATGAACGCATCAACACAACCGGGCAAATGGCCCCAAAAACATAAAACAAATGAAAACAATGCTGGGATTAAGCATACACAGATGCAGTTATATTCAATCCTACAGCGGAAGCAACACAACACATTTCCAGCATTTAACATCAGTATAAATTACAGAGCTGAAGTAAACAGCAGTACTTATCTTTGAAGAAGAATTCACCCGCAACCAGCTACGTCGCTGCAATGTTCCACCCAACCATAGGCCAGCTTGCTCATCAGTCTCTCAGCAACGCTGCCACCCCCGAGCTGGGCATGATTCCTTCGGAATAAGGGTCAATTGCAGGCTTATACATAGCCAAGGGGCACAAACAGCAAACCAACACAGCTGGGTTTCACAGGCTTTCAGCAGACAAGCCAAGCCAGCACAGCCTGAAGGCTAACCATTGCACTCTGGCAACCAATTAGCTATCACAGCTCAAACAGGGAAAAACGAATTACATAGCCCCAACAGCAGTACAGCAAACAAAATGCAATAGGGACGAATTTACAGTTTTCCCAACCAATGTGTGAATAGAACCCACGAATTAGCCTGTGAGTGAAGGATAAGGCCACCCTATTCACAATTCGCCCAAGGAAATACTGCGTGGATAAATCCAGCAAAATACCAAGCGTGAAGATGGAAAATGGGAGGAAATCCCTCTGCGTGAGGATGCACAGCCGTAGAGGCCTTGCGTGAGGAGAAAACAACTCCGATTTTGCTCGTGGATGAACAAAACATCAGCAAGGACGCGAATTACAGTGCGTGGGTGCTTCAGCAACTCGTGGAGCCCCAGAAAACGTCTGCGTGAGACTAAAATCGCCCAGAGCCTGTGCGTGAGAAGCCAACAGACCAAAATCGTGGTGAGAGTGTAAACTGACCAGGGAAGAGTGCGTGAGGGAGAAGAATGGGCAGACGTGGGTGGAGTGTGGATGTGGGTATGGAGCTGACAGCCCTGCCACCCCACTCCCAAAGGCAATAATTTCCCTCAACCACTCAGCCATATCTCCTCAACCACTAGCTCTGAAGCATTAAAGAGGTTGACAAGGTTGGGTGAGACAAAAAGGTGGCAAATCAACAAGGTAATAAAACATGGGTTTTTCCCCCATAACCAAGGTTTGACATCCCCCACCCCTTATCCTTCGGAACCATGCCCTTTTCATTCAACGTTGCACTGCCGTAGCTGGTTGTGGTTTATTTTAATTGATGTACGGGTTTACATGATGCCAAATTAAAATGTGCCGGATAGCACAACATACCATCGGCAATTATCCCCATTTCCGAAACATACACAGCCAAATCGATGGTGGGGCTTTTGCCTTGAGCTCCTCACCATGATTAATTACAATATATACATCATGCAAACGGGGTCAAACCCGGGGATGTGACAGAAGATGACTTTAATATTAAGATGACTTGAAGATGATGAGGACTCAATGATGATCCAGATGATACAGAGAAGAAGACTTGTGCCGATAAATTGTGTTGAGAGAATACCTTCCTAGTTAAGAGGGAGTGTTAGTGTATTTTTAACTTCGAAATGTATTCATCTGTATATCTTATGTATTGTACCTCGATGTTTATTCCTGGATGTGTCTGTAATGTATTTGAGTCATGTCATGCCTCGATGTTCCTATCGGGAGGTTCTATAATGTAAACAAGTCATGTCAAGTCATTGTGGGTAACCCTCCTATTGATCAAGGGTTAAAGTCCCCGCAGTTCCGGGGCACTAGGGTTATTCGACTCTCCTAGATAAGTCAGCCCTAGTAAGTTATTGTCAAGTCGGGAATTAGTATAAATAGAGAGTGAGTCTCTCTATTTATCACACACTCACTCACACTCAGTTGTAGTGCATAGCTGAGGAAGAAGAAGCTGCTGGGGCTAGAAATAAAGAGGCTACTACTGTCAGGAGATCATCTTACTGTTTTGGGGTTTTACTTTTGGTGATGATTCTATCTCTGAGGAAGTTGCGGGGTTTTCTCCATTTATGGTTTCCCCAAGGAAAAAAACTGTGTTCATTGTCTCTTGTGTTTGATTATTATGCTTGTTATTCTCTCAGTTAAAGATCCTAATATAATGCTAGCTTAAATGTTAAAAATCTAACATATTGATAATATACAGCTACAACCTCTAATTGCAACACTTTTATGTCATTTTGTGTGTAAATTGTCTTGAATATTATGTAAGATTATGCTTTAGTCTCAAGATTGTTGTGACTGAATTTCACATGTTATTAAATCCACGATGGAACGAAGCTCTTCTTTTCAAAAACAAGATTTTTGACAGATCTAGCATGCATTTTGAGAAAAAAGCTCAAAAATTCCAGCACTGCACTAGAAGCTAAAGTTTTACCACATAAATCCTAAGCAAAGGAATTGTTGATCAAGATAGCTTGATTGACTAAGATAGGTGTGATGAAAACATGAAAAGTACAGGTTGTTTGACCTTACGGTTTTGTTTTTGTGTTTTGCAGGTTTTTTTGGAAGACTTCTACTGCATTTGCTACAGCAGAAAAATGGCTTCTTCTTCTGTGGATCCTCTTACTCCTTTCAATTACCACCAATGGAAGGGAGACATGGAGATTCAATTGTGTGCCACAGGACTCTATAGAGTCACAATGGACACCGAGGTGGATCCAAACCATGTTGTAGACAAAGCAAGATACTGGAACAAGATGAATGAAGCTTTTGGGTTTCTGTGCCTATCGATTTCCAAAGATCTTCATTTCCATGTCACTGGATTGAAGAATCTGAAGGAAATATGGGATAAACTTGTTGATATCTTTGATAAGCAAGATGACATGAGGATTTATTGGCTAGAGAATGAGCCTATTTTTCTTCACCCAAGAAATTTAGAAACTCTCAATGGATTCTTCACCAAATTCAAGCACCTAGTGCTCCAGTTGAAGTAGTGTGAAGTGGAGAAAGAGGATGATCAGCTCATTCTCTCCATTCTCTCCAAACTTGGATTGGATTACTCAGTATCTGTTTCCACATTTCATACTAGGAAGCTAACAACCCCAAATTGGAAAATGCCTTCTCTCAATGCCTTCATTGAGTCCCTCACAAATGAGCATGACAAGCTTATGCAGATGGGGATCATCAGATCCTCCAAAGATCAAGTATTGTTTGCTTCGAGGCCCAAAGATACAAAGGTTAAAGGAAAGCAAAAGAATCAAAATACTAAGTTTGATGCTTCGAAGCCAAAGGAGAAGAACCAACTGCAAGAAGAGCCTTCCGGCTCAAAGAAGCACAAGAACAAAGGAAACCAAGGAAAATAAAAAGTCAAGTGTTCCTATTGCGGAAAGGTATTCCACCCTTAACATGCCTGCATGAAGAAAAATATTGATGAAATGATTTTTCTCCTTGATAGGAACAATATCAATCTTCAGGAGAGTGTTCGAAAGAGAGATAATCATGATCGAGACATCCAGCTAGAAAGAGTACATGCCCTCGTGGAAAGCACTTCGAAGCCTAGAGATCTCCTCATAGACTCTGGTGATTCGAATCATATGATGGAAATAAAAGAATCATTTTCATCCCTGGACTCTAACAAAATCATTCCCATCTACATGGGAGATGATTCTCAGATCATTTTGAAAGGAAAATGTACTATAAAACTTGAGCATGGCAGCTTTTTTGATGTTCTGTATGTACCCTCCTTGGCCTCCAATATGTTGAGTGTATATCAAATGACAGACATCGGAGTGCTCAAGATAGTGACTTTCAGCCCAAATGATGTTGAAATCATAGAGATTGCATCCAGGAAACTCATTGCAACAGGAATAGCAAATCACACTGCTAAGGCCTATGAGTTTTCCAATTTTGCGGCGGATGCAAAGACCAATGCTCTTATGACTCATGGGAATGAGGTCAGTAGGCTTTGGCATGAGATATTTTTTTGTTTGAACTTCAAATACTTGCATCAGCTTCAGAAAAATTCCATGGTTGAAGGCCTCCCAACCAAAAAAAATTCCAATGGAATTTGCAAAGGTTGCATTGTCAGCAAACACCCTAAGCACAAGTTTGAATGGGGAAAGGAAAGTCGTGTAAAAATAATTTTGGGTTTGAATAATTATGATATCAGCGGACCCATGCCTACAAAATCCATGAGTATTTCATGGTATGTACTCACCTTCATCGATGACTTTTCTATATACACTTGGGTTTTCTTCCTAAAGAAAAAATCTGAAGTTTTGGAAAGATTCATTGAGTTTAAAGCATTGGTTGAGAATGCATCTGGGAGGAAGATAAAGTATCTCATATATGATAATGGAGGAGAGTATATCAATTCTGAATTGCTTCAAATATTTTTTGACAGTGGGATCCAAATCCATCATTCCATTCCCTACACACCCCAGCAAAATGGTGTAGCGGAAAGGAAAAACTGGGCCCTAGAAGAGATGACTACCTGCATGCTAGAAGACAAAGTTTTGGATACAAATCTATGGGATGAGGATATGAATGTTGATGTTCACATTCAGAAAATATTCCCTCACTCTTGCTTGAAAGTAAAGAATCCTTTCAAAGCCTATTTTGGACACAATCCGGATGTGTCAAATTTCAAGGTTTTTGGGTCCACTGCATGGGCTCGAATTCCACTTAACAAGAGGAAATATTTGCAACCACAAAGTATTGAATGTTTGTTCATTGGATATATAGAAGAATCAAAGGGATTCAAACTTTTGAATATCAGAACCAAAAATATATTTATTGAGAAAAGTGTCTATTTTGAAGAACCTCTCCAAGAGGTAGAACTAGTTAAGGAGAAAATTGTTGAAATTCCCTCCTGTTCTGCTGATTATTTGGATGATGAAAATGGGAGTAAAGACTCTGATATTGTAGATCTGATGTCTGATATCAGTGAGAAAAATATATCAGGTTCAGAATCATATTCTTATGTGTCCACTCATCTCCCAACTTGGGCCAAAAAGACACTCTCTTCCGCTGGGACAAACATCGGAAATCCTGCTGATCCAAGAAGAACCCGGTCTTATTTTCAAAGAGCAGGTATTTATCTCTCTTGTCATGATTCATTGTTGTCTGAGACCTGTTATTTGATGATTGGGTCTGATAAAAATTTCTACTACCATGATCGAAAGAGATGGCAAGCTGCAATGGATGAAGATTTCAACTCTCTTCGGAAAAATGCAACTTGGGAGCTAGTTTCCCTTCCACCTGGGAGGAATCTGGTTCAATGCAAGTGGGTATATCAGACAAAGGTTTCCGAAGATAGAAAAAAATGCAAGTACATAGAATGATTGGTTTCAAAAGGGTTATCCCAAGTCCAAGGAGTGGGATATCATGAGACCTTTGTACCGGTGGCAATGATGGATTCCATAAGACTAGTTTTGTTCATTTTCGCATCCAAGCACTGGGAGGTGCATCACATGGATTTCAAGAGTGCTTTTCTTCATGGATACATGCAAGAGGAGATATACATGAAGCATCCTGAAGGTTATATATCAGAT
Organism: Pseudotsuga menziesii; assembly: GCA_001517045.1. Lineage (NCBI taxonomy): Eukaryota > Viridiplantae > Streptophyta > Pinopsida > Pinales > Pinaceae > Pseudotsuga > Pseudotsuga menziesii. The sequence continues at coordinate 256,599 of LPNX010271113.1, forward strand.
ATTTCCTTGGTGTGTAAGTTGCAGAAATCATTATATGGGTTGAAACAGACCCTAAGATCTTGGTATGCCAAAATGGATGCCTTTCTGCTCTCATAGAACTTTCAGAGATGAAAATATGATCCTAATGTATATTTGCAGCAGTATGAGGGTAATATTATAATCATTGCATTATATGTTGATGATCGATTTCCTTTATAAAAACTGCTCTTCATGATGCTTTTGAAATGAGTGATTTGGGCCTGCTGATACAGTTTCTCGGGATTGAAATCACACAAGACTTTGATGGGATAATGGTAAATCAGTCTAAATATATTGCGGACCTGTTAATTAATTTTAACATGGCTGATTTCAAGGCTGAACCATTTCCTTTCCTCTCAGGAATTAGTCTTGAAGAGGGAAAATCCACTCCACCCATGGATTCCACAATTTACTGTGAGTTGATCAGAAGCTTGCTATACTTGACACATTCAAGGCTTGATATTTGTTATGTCATGAATTCTGTATCAAGATATATGAAGTAGCCTCATGAAATCCATTGGAAGGCAGCCAAGAGGATCCTTCAGTACATTCAAGGCACTAGATCCTACGACATTCACTATGCTGCATTTTCTGAGCTAGAGTTGGTCGGTTTTACAGATTCAGATTGGGCAGGGGATTCCATAGATCAGAAGTCCACTTTTGGGTATGTGTTTATGTTTGGTGGTGGACCCATTTGATGGTCCAGCAAAAAGCAGACTACCATTTCACTTTCTTTAGCAGAGGTCGAGTACAAGGGAGCAGTGAATGCTTACATCCAGGAAGTTTGGCTGCAAGGCATTCTGTCAAAGTTTGATATTGGTAGTGCTCTGTCCACAGTCATATTTTGTGACAAAAAAGTGCTATCAAGATCTCAATGGATCTAGTTCAGCGACAGAGGACCAAACATGTTGAGATCCACATGCACTACATCAGGGAGTTTGTGCATGACGGGACAATTGTTTTGCAATACTGCCCTATAGATGAGCAGATTGCAGATATTTTCACCAAAAACTTTATTGAGAAAAAGTTAACTTACCTCCGTTTATTGTTGGGGGTGAGTTCATCGAGGTGAAGGAAATTACTTCTTTAGTGTTTAGCTTAAGGGTGGGGGTTTCCCACTGGTTTTTCCCTCTTTCCTCACTTAGCATTTATTTTGATCATTTTAGAGTTACTTTTTGTACAGGGTGACCTATGGCCTTTGTTGTTGAGGCCCTAGCATTTTATTTTTACTCCTCCACATGAGTATAGATTAAGGGGGGTTGTTGGAGTCATTATCCAACCCACACACCTTTATTTGGTCAATTTTGCCTAATTACCCACTATCCTAAGTTAATTGAATCGAATTGATGACATCATCATCAGCACACTCCTGACATCAGCATCAACTCCAACACACTCCTTCAATCAGGGAGGCCAACTAAGCCTTCTCCTTCAATCAAGGGGGCTAACTAGGTTTCCTCCATCAATCAGGGAGCAAATATGGGGTGATATGCTTGTCATAAATGCAACAATTAGTTAATTGAATGGTGTTTCACCTAACAATTAGTTAAGCTGAGTTGGAAAAGCACATTCCTCATCCATTTGTCTATTTTGTGCTGATTTGGGTTAATTGGAGTGATTTAAGGTGCCTCCAACAACTTTGGTGACTAGTTTCAGTTTAGTTCACTTCATCGGAGCTTAATTGAGTTAGATATGCGCCCCCACCTATTGATTGACATGCAGTTGAGTTCTATTCAATTATACTCAGTCATTACTGCCCTTCGATTCAGTTAGGACTCAGTTAGAGTCAATTATGGCTATGATTAGTGGTTAATTGGTGTGTTTAGTGTGGCTAACTGACAGCTAAGCCACTCTCATGTTTCCAATTCGAATGACCTCCTTGGGATTATAATTGTCTTGTTATTCATGCAAGTGTGTGACATTGTATCACTATCTCATTATTGATTATTGATAATATACAGATGCAACCTCTCATTGTAGCACTATTATGTCATTTTGTGTGTAAATTGTCTTGAATCTTATGTAGGATTATGCTTTAGTCTCAAGATTTTTGTGACTGAATTTCACAGAGGAAATATTGGAATTCATCCCATTCAACAAGAATGGCATTAGTGTTATCTGTAATACTGGTCATTTGCGATAGTTGTATGAGTTTGATTGGCATCGACTGGTTCAAAAATTTGCTCATATCAGGGATACACTCTTGTATTTGTACTTCGACTGATCTCATAAGGTTTTTAATTCTCGTAGTGAGTGGGTTGAATTATTCCTAAGATTTATTTCCTTGTTGGAGCCACTGGTATTGGTTTCACTGGATTTGTTCCTATCATTGAAGTTCCATGTAGATTTTCTCATCGATTTTTTGTGGTGTATCTAGGTCAAACAACTATTTATGGTCATACAACTCAGACATAGTGGTTTGGTGCTTCTAGATTTATATATAGACTTTTCCATAGTATGAGTACCAATTGTTTAGGACAAGTGATGATTTGGTTGTATGAGATTTACACTCTTTCAGTTTGTTATCATTTTCCATAAATGATTTAAAATAATATGCCATTATGAGAATTTGTTCATGAGTGATGTCCTATTTGTCTATTATAAAAACAAATAGAGCTTTGATCTTTTATAGAGTCTTTCTGATTAAAGTTTCTAGTATCTTCCCAACTCTTGAATGTATTGTTCTGTGTATTGGTTCAGAAGTTCTTCTTGTTCTTGCTTGGTTGATTGAAGTAACTCATAATTTTTTCCCATCTCTTACTTCTCTTTTTGTTGGCGACATGGATTATTTCAGCAGGGTCATATTCTGACCTACTATCTCTGGTGAAAGTATGGCTATACTTGTGTGCTATCCTGATATTGAGTTGGCTGCAAAAGTAATAGCAATGGTTTTCTTATTATTTTTATTTTTCTTAGACGAGTTCTTCTTTCTCTTGCTCGAAGTTGATGTTGTCTAAAATTTGGATGTAGATGTGATTGATGTGTGTGGGTTAATAAATGATAGAGGGTTAAGTGGAGTAAGGGGGGGCTGGGGATGGAGGGAGTAATATTGATGGAGGTAAGAGTGGCGATGAAATAGAAGATTATAAGGCTCGTATAGGGGACACTGGAAGTAGAAGTGTTGTTGATATGGGAATGGATAAAAAAGGAATTGATGATATTAGTGAAGGTACGGGAGATGATGGGAAAATTGTCAATTATGGGGATAACAAAGAAAGTAGGACCGATGGGGATGAAATAGGTATCGGAGGATTGGTCATCATTGGAGGATTTTATTGTTCTGCCGACTGAGGAGGGTTCACTTGATTTCTTAAAGGCAAAAGAGGTGGTAAATTATCAAATAACTCATTAATATTGTCAAATGTAGAAGGTGTCATGGGGGGTGAGGTGGTCAATAGGGGAGAAGTGGTAAGGAGAGTTGAATCAATAGAGGTTACTAGAATTATTCTATGATCTCCCATAAAGGGGGAGGGTATATATAATGATGGAGGGTGAACAGATGAAGAAATAGTAAATGATGGTCGAGTCGACTGCATCATCGATCAAAGTGGAGTTAACTTCAATTTACTAGTAGTATTAGATTTCTTTTGGACCTAGGTCAAATTTTCTATGATGATTGGTTGAGGGGAAGTTCCAACATAATTTTTATGGTAGTAGCATGCAAAGGCTTCAAAAAATTTAGGTGATTTTTTGAAAGTGTGGAAATCAGGGTTTACCTCATTCTGTGTTTCTTCCTAGATTCTACCAGGTGAAGGAATTGGGATGTCGTTTGAGACTTCAACCTCATCAATGGATTTCACAAATGTATCTAATTTTTTTTCTTATGAGGAGGACTAAGGCTCATAATGTGGATGGATGGTGATGATGACTTCTTTGACTGGAAGTCTCTTTTAATTTGCATGTTGACTGTCATATTGTTTTTGAATGCTTCGACGAGGGTGGTATGAGCCCAGTCTCAAATTTATTCAATTCCATATTATGTAGGTTCATGCATGAGTTGTATTTTTCTTGAATCTTGCCTTATTTGTTTTCATTTCATCGCATGCTAAAAAATGAATATTTTGTGGGACACATTTGTAACTTCTTCCTACAATCGCGGGTCACTAAAATTGGGTGGCTATCCTTCCTTGAGAAGTGCATTGGCATTCCCTTCATCCTCGATCACCCCCTATGAATACTCAACAATTTATTATTTGTCGTTTGTGTCGATTGGTGCAAGAGAAAGTGGGTTCTCTAGTTCTTTTTCTAGTGAAAATGTAGTAAGGTATAGTGCTATATCTCTTTGTTCTTCTTGATCTGATTATGCCAAGGTTTCAATGATCTCGCGGCATTGAGACTTATCTATAGTCAGGATGGGGTATACCATATTCGATTGTCATGTAAGACCAATGAAAATATCATGGATGTTAGGGTAAAAATAAATCTATTGAGCATCCGCACTTTTGTCATTCGTATACCAAAGTTTTGTATAGTCAGGGCCAAGTTCGATATGTGCTCCTTATGGTAGACATTGTCAAACTAACCGTGGTACCCTCCAGCGGGTGCATTTGTTATTTATATCTTGAAACCAATTTTCCAGGTAAACGTTTTCTTTGTTTACCTTAAATGTTGACCCTCTTGTCATGAATATCTCAAAATTGTGCATGAGTGGTTCATGGGTGTTTGAAAACACCGTTTCACTGATAGGGATGATTTTGGCCATTACCATCCATATTAGCAACAAAATGAATCAAATAGCATCGGTAGAGCCTTGAAATTTTGCACAATTATCCTGGAAAATTTGAGCTAAGTGGTTGTCTCAGTTTTAAGACCTAATTTATGCCTTCAACAACCTATTTTACTACTTCTAGCATGTATAGCCTCAAGTCAGAAGCCCGACCTAAACTTATTAAGCATAGTGATATAATGAAGGAAACCCATTTGTAGTTTTTGCACTGTACCTTGCTGATTATTAGCCCTTTAGAAATTTTCCTGGTGGATAGCCCTGTCAATTCTTCTACTAGGAGTGCTACTTTTCTGGTGAGCAGAACAATCGAGCCCTTTCTTGATAATCCTATAGTTTCTCCTATCAATGAATATGTGATAGGAATAGGCTCATATATCCCATTTTTATCTATCATGATAGTTGTTGATGAGTAATTTATCAATTATTTTCTCGAGATTGTTTAATGGTGCTATTAGAGGTGCATTCAGATAGAGCCGAATCTTGGCTATGTTAAGGTTTTGCGCAGATTATGTCCACTTTTTGTCTTGAATTTACCATGCATGAAATTTTGTATAATTTTTTCATTGGTAGGGTTCATCCATCTTTTCTTTATTGATTCGATGTATCCAAGCTGCTAGATGTGTCATCTAGGATTCCTCCTGTAGCATTTTATCTCTTGTTTCAATAGCTTTGGATTTGGTTGTTGCAGGGGATCATTTTGAAGGCATGGATGGGATATCAATAATGCAATCTATCTGATTATATTAATATATACAAGTTTCTATTTCCTAATTGAGTGATCGTAAAACTAGGTTCTCTTTTAGTGCATTTATAGCAACATCAATATGTGTCGATAGAGGCAAAGTGGGTGAATGCATTGATTGTAGCTCATGTGGGATATAAATTCTTTGCTTGCTTGGGGAATCTTGCATAATAATATTTCTTCTTGTGTATGTCGAGATAGTTGATCATAATGCTTGGTATTATGGTTGGTGTCATGAATAATGTCTCCTATCATCGGATTTTGGTCGTTTAGGCAACATCTCAGATGATCACTTTAGCGGGTGCATTCTTTCTTCGGGTTCACTAAAATGGTTACTTTGGAATTTTTTTCTTCTTACATCTTCACACTCTGCCTCTTCTTCCTAGCTAGCACCCATGTTCTTATTCCTTTCATCAATTCTTTCAAGCTATTCCATGTTTTACTACTTTACATACATTTCTAAGTTAGTTATGCAACTATTTTGTTAATTATAATTGTTTTTTAACTAACTTATTATTAATTATAACAAACCTAGGACACAACATTCAACTAGTGATGATACGATCACTTGTTGGGGTTGCACAATTTTTAGAGAAGGTATCATTTTAGTCATGCTCCATTAAAGACATTTTAAAATATGCTACCTTCTAAAGTCTATAGTCTCACTGAGCTGTTGTTGTTTAATTATTTCACAATATAGGTTCCTAACCATCCAGTTTCCATCTTTTTAGGTTTTCCTTTTATCCAACTGTTATATAGGAGGACCAAATCATCGACATATGTATTTACACTGAATATTCTTGTCATTCGATGCTTTTGTTGTTTATTTTAGACATTCTGATGGTGTATTTCAATTGTACGTTTTTCTTCCAATTTTGTTAAGTCAAACATTTTGTCATAGATGGCTTTTACAATATCGAGATGTAGTACTTGTGACATTGTTGGATCTTTCTACTTAAAGTGTAGTTGTACGACAACTTCTTGACCATACATTAATTTAAATGAGGTATGGTTTGTTGATCTCTTATACATTGTTCGATATTCCCATAAAATAGATGATATTTTGTCATCCTAGTCGTCTTTTATGACTTTGCATATTTTTCTTATGTTAGAATAATCAACCCATAGTTAGCTACCTTAGACATTAATTAATTCATTTTTGTCTTATTTGCCTAGTTTCCATATTCCACCTTATGCAAGTTGTCCTCCACATGTCCAAAGTGGTCAAACTTGCTAAAATTGATTCATGGAGTGCTTGGTAAACCACTTGGAATCAAATTTGCTTTATTCCTGGCCTTCCTAGTGCATGTTTGCTTTTTCTGCTTTATTGCCTGCTTTTGCTGAGTTTTAAGGCAATTGGGAAAGTTTGACTAGGTGAAGTTAACTTGTTTTTTGTCCTCATCATCCTCCACTCTTTTATCCTAAAAAAAGCATGTATGATTTGTCCTTCCATCATCTATTAGCTTTCCTAATTGATTTTTCCAATTCGTGAGCTCCTAGATAGATTTGGAAACTGCTTTATGCACCTATGGGGGATCTGCTTAGATTTAGTAAGCCTGCTTTTGACCAAATTCGAATGGAATCCTTTTGCATTCAAATATCTCATGCAATTATTTATTTTGGCATCCTATGACTTCATAGGGTTGGCTATTGTACACTTATTCAATACAGATTAGTGTTCTGCTCCATATTCAGTCTCCTTTGTGTGTAATTTGCATGTGTAATTGGAAATTTTTGTGAGTGTAATTGTTCTAACACTTGGGTTCAATTTCCACATGGTATCAGAGCCTTTGTAGATCGATTTCTCTCCTTAAAATTTGTTATTACAGGTTCGACATCATTGATTGGGAGCATTCTGCTGACTGAAGGGACAATTTCTGAGATATGGATCAATCTCAGAAGATCATCTTGACTCCATTTAACTTATTTGAATGGAAAGTAGAGATAGAGATACTATTGAGAGAAAAAGGTCTCTATAGAGTGACTACGGAAACAGAAGCAGATCCCAATGCAGCCGCAGAGAAAATTAAATGGCACAACAGGAGGGATGAGGCCTATGGTCTCCTGTGTCTGAGCATATCCAGAGACCTCCTTTTCCATATTGATGGATTAACATCACCAAATGAAGTATGGGAGAATATTGTTGAGATTTTTGGTAAGACAGATGAGATGAGGGGACATCAAATTGAAAATGAATTGATCTCCCTGAGTCCAAATAGCTTTGAATCCCTGCAACTCTACTTTTCCAAGTTCAAAGCCCTTGTTTTGCAGCTAAAACAGTGTGGGATCGAAAAGAAGGAGGAGCAACTGGTTTTTTCCATACTCTCAAAGCTTGTCCCTAACTATTCAATGTTTGTCTCGACCTTCCATGCCACAAAGTTGACATCTCGAGCCTGGACAATGCCTAGCCTTGCAGATTTCATGGAATCTCTCACACAAGAACAAGATAAATTGGTGATGATGGGAACCATCAAACCTTCCAAATACCAAGCTCTGGTTGCTGGAGATTCAAGGGTGGATTCAAAAGGAAAGAAGAAAGCTAAGAATCCCCCTGATCAAAAGAGAGACAAGAACAAGTCTCTAGAGGAGCCCCAAGGTTCTAAGAAGAACCCCCAGAAGAAGAAGAACAAAGGAGAAATGAGCAAGTGCGCATACTGCAGTAACGGAAATCATCTTGAAATATCCTACACGAAGAAGCAAATTGACATGCTGACCCAACTCCTAGAGAAGAATGGCACTTCCCTTCCTGACAGCTCAAAGAAGAGGGAAGGAGGATCAAAATCAGAAGACAGAGAGAGAGTTCATGCATTGGCTGCTGGCACATCAAGCTCACCTAGTTTCATCATTGATTATAGAGCTTCAAGACATATGGTTTCGACCAACGACGCATTCACCTCACTTGACATGTCGAAAGGTCCACCAATTGTACTGGTAGATGACTCTCTCACTGAAATTTTGGGCAAAGGGAGGATTGATCTTGACCATGGTAAGTTCAGCAGTGTATTGTATGTTCTAGGTCTTGCCTCTAACCTCTGATCAGTGTATCAGATGACCCACACAGGGTCTCCAAAGAAGGTCATATTCTCCCCTGATGAAGTTGATATCTGTTGTAGCTGCAACATTTTCCCAAAATTCAAAAAATTTCGGGACCCTCCTCTTGCTTATTTTGGTTTGACTTTTGATTTGGTTTGATGATTCTCCAGAAAGATTATTCCTAATGCTAGAAATGTTTCATTAAATGTCTTAATTTACCTTGCCATCGAACGCATTGTTGAGTATTTGAGTCGGAAGTTTAGTCATTTGTGCTTCCGCCGTTGCGGAAGAGTGATAAGCAACTAGCTCCGATATTTTTTTTCTCCGATGAACTCTGTCTCAATCGGCTGTCATCTGGTTTTCCATCGGGACGTATTGTCTCTAAGTCTTCCGCAGTGGCAGATGGCGCATCACCTTAATTTTTCCGTTTTCGTCGATTTATTTCACCGATCCTTAAAGTTTAAGTTTCCGCCGTTGCGGCTTTGAAGAAGGTTGTCTGCCCGGTGGTTTGATTTTGTTTCCCATAGACCCGATGTTTTTGTTCAATTTTTGTCTCTGATTTTTCCAAGTTGTGGAACTGAATGTCTTTTACGTTTCCCCCGTTGCGGCCCCTTATCCTCCTATCACTCCAACGTTTAGTCTTGCGAGCTCCGATGCATTATTGGCTTCTCCCGGGTGTCTCGACAGTTCTCCTAGTTGTTTTACCACCCGATGTTGCGGGAGGAGATGTTCTTGTGACCTCCGATCCTTGTGTTTTCTCCGTCCAATGTTTCACCCACCACTTATGGTTGACCATATATATTTGGGGTTGGGTAAGTCGATTATTCTATTGCTATTTTGGACTATCATTGTCATTTTCGATGTGCTGTCATTTTCAATCGAGCCTACCAGGACCCCCACTGTCGATGTACCCGTGTTCCCAGGTGGCTCAACCATGGAAGCCTAGCAGTCTTCCTCCCGCTAGTTGCGCAGCAGTGCCAGGTAGGATCTTGTACGCATTATCCCGTTTCGTTCGAGCTGAGCGTTTTGATTATTGTTCCACGGTTAGGTTTTCACGACCGTCTTTCCTTGGTCCCCGTCGTTTACATGTATATATGCTGGGGGCATGTAGCGTAACTGTCAGTGGGGAGTTTTGTGGCCCACGAGGTATTTTTCCTCTGTGGCCGTTATGATTTTCGACCCTGCACTTGATGGTTGGGGAAATTGGTGTAGACGGTCGTTACGCTGTCTGCACCAGTCTACCTCATATTTTGATGGGCCATGCGGGCAAGGTTTTTCATGGACTCCCTGTAAAATGTTGGATTGGTTCATTAGAGGAAATTTGGGGTCTAAAATGGGCCTTATAAGAAAACGTGCCAAAATAAGTTTTTGTGAGTTGTAATTCAAGAACCAATAGAATTTCAATAAAACAAGTCAACCATAATGGTTGAATTGACATATTTGTCATTAAAAAAAACTACTTTTTTTGTTCGTATTTT